>JACCGJ010000919.1:0-13483 GCA_013407085.1 Atriophallophorus winterbourni
TCTGAAGTGGCAGACTGTATGTCAGGTGTACAAAGGGTATCTGGAGGCGTTTCTGTTGGGTCAGGTGGGTCAGTGTTCAATGGGTTTGGCGACTGATTCATTGGAGCCAGTTGACGGGGAGACACAGTCTCCTCGCGACCATCTGGCAAGCGGATATGGGCATACTGAGGATTACTCTCCAGAAGCTCCACCTCTTCCACCAGGGGGTCATACTTGGAGGAACGAACATTTCTGCGATAAAGGACTGGTCCTGGCATCAACAACCAATTAGGAAGACTCGTACCGACGGGAGACTTGCGATTATGCTTGAACATGCGCTCGGGAGGCGTCTCATTTGTAGCAGTGCACAAGAGAGACCGCATGGCGTGTAATGCTTCGGGAAGAACAAGTTCCCACTGCTCTGTCGTCAAACCTCTATCTCGCAAGCATAATGAAACCGTTTTCCATAAGGTACCGTTCAGACGTTCCACCTGCCCATTACCTTGCGGGTTATAACTGGTGGTCCTACTCGTAGCAACTCCTCGAGAATGAAGAAAAGATTTAATGTCACTGGACATGAAGGATGACCCTTGATCTGAGTGTACGTATCCGGGCATACCAAAAATGGAAAAAAGTTCGGTGAGTCGGGAAATGACAGTAGAGCTGGTCATGTCAGGACATGGAAAAGCAAAGGGGAATCGAGAAAATTCGTCAATTACTGTAAGTAAATATCGATTCCGAGTAGATGAAGGAATAGGCCCTTTAAAATCGATACTGAGACGTTCAAAAGGATGTGTTGCTTTAATGAGTGGCTCAGTGTAAGGACCGAAAAATTTTGGCTTCAACTGAGAACATACAAGGCACTGCCGAATGACAGATTTGACGTCATCAAGAGAGAACGGAAGATTTTTAGATCGGGTGAAATGAAATAAACGTGTGATACCCGGGTGGCACAGTGAGTCATGAATGGACTTTAATTGAGGAAGCGAATGTACACTGGCACAAAATCCACGAGATAAGGCATCAGCTACGGTATTATCAGGACCCGGTCGATACACCACGTCATAGGAAAACTGAGAGAGTTCTATACGCCAACGTTGGATTTTGTCGTTCTTGATTTTACTGGCGATTTTCGTATCAAACATAAACGAAACGGAGCGTTGATCAGTGATTAGTTTAAAATGAGACCCAATGAGATAATGTCTCCATTTTCGAATTGCTTCAATGATCGCGCAAGCTTCCTTCTCGATCGCGGGATGATTACGCTCACTCGGAGAGAGTGTGCGAGAGAAGAAAGCAACCGGACGTCCGTTTTGGTTGAGAGTAGCAGCTATTGCTATATCGGATGCATCTGTTTCGACAACGAGAGGTACGTCACGATCAACCGAGAAAAGAGATGCTTGCACTAATTCAGATTTCAGGGATGTGTAAGCGTTCAAAGCTTTCCCGGACAGTGGGAAGATTTTATTGTGAACCAAAGGATGGATTTTGTCGGAGAACTGGGAGAACCATTGGGAATAATAAGAGAACATCCCGATTATTCTTTGTTGTGCTTTGGCATCACAGGGTGGAGGCAGCTTGAGTAAGGCATCAAATCGTTCAGGGTCTGGTTTCACATTTCCAGCGGATACCTCATAACCGAGAAGTTTAATGCGCTCTACGGAAAAGGTACATTTGTTGCGATTCAAAGTAAGCCCATATTTATCCACTGCATGCATAAATTTGCTTAAGTTTACATCATGATCATGCTTATCTTTCCCACAGACGGTTATGTTATCGACGTAGACATACGTTCCTCGCAGAGATTCCTTGCGTATTAACTCATCCATGGCCCGCTGGAAGCATGCAACTCCGTTGGTTACGCCAAATGGAATACGCCGGAATTGGTAGAGGTTGCCACATGCTTCAAATGCAGTGTACCGGCGCTCATTCTCCTTTACAGGAATTTGGTGATATGCGCTCTGCAAGTCTAAGGTGCTAAAAATACCAAACTGTGAAATCTTTTGGATCATGTCATCGATTCGAGGCAGGGGGTAGGCGTCTAGATATGTGAATCGGTTGATAGTTTGGCTATAGTCAATGACCAAACGTTTCTTCTGTCGTTCATTTGTTGTGACCAACACCTGGGCGCGCCAAGGCGACTGGGAAGATTCGATTATTTCCTCATTTAGTAGCTTGGCAACTTCAGCTCGAATGAAAATCTCGTCGTTATGACTGTATCTTCTGGACTTGGTGCATATCGGACGACATGATGGGTCCAGATGAGGGAAAAGTGAAACAGGAGTTAATGTAGTAACGGATAAACTACACAAAGAAAATGGGGCTTGGATTCCTTCGAATGGTATTTCAACTGCTCGATGGCGCTGAAGAAAATCATGTCCAAGCAACACATCGGCACATAGATCAGGAAGGATAGAAAGTTTCACATTGTTGTAACGAGTACTTTTGTGGACGAGTGATACAAAACAATGACCTTTCGTATTGCTTATCATCGACGTAGAAGCCAACACAATTTGGTTTTTCGATTCCAGGATAGGCCAACCGTTTCGACAGACGATACTTTCGGAGATGTAACTCTCAGAACTACCCGTGTCAACCAGCGCCTGTAAAGCTATACCGTTGACGACAACTCCGGTAATTGCTTTATTAAGACTGGCCGGCGCAGCAGCGTTGATAATCGTGGAGGTCAGAAAAGGAATTACCGATGCAGTGTGCTTTGCTTTGTTTGTAGAACGGCATACTTTTTGGAAATGACCTTTCTTGCCACATGATTTGCACTCCGCATCCCTAGCGGGGCATTTCGAGCGTGGATGTCGATCGTAACCGCAAAAGAAACAACTGGAACGTGCGGAAGCCAGATTTGTCTCAGAATTGAAAGGAGTTGAATCGGTAGTGGCGTGAGACGCATCGATTGCAGCAGCACCGTAATTACTAGGTGCAGGCTGGATAAACGAATGAGATTGACGTTGGGCCAAATCGAGGGCCTTTGCCTGGTCGAAAGCAGTCTGTACATCCAGTGTCTTGTTTTCCAACAACCTCTGACGAATGGCGTTAGACATAAGCCCGCTTATGAAAGCGTCCCGAATAGCATCTTGCTGATTTTGTTCAGCACTAACGACTTTAAAGTCACAATCCTTTGCAAAATTACGCAATTTCTGCATGAACTGGTCAAGAGTTTCGTCGCGATTTTGCTTACAAGTGGCAAGGATATGTCTTGAGAATATCTCGTTTTTGGGCTGAACATAAAGAGAATTCAAGGTACTGATGGCTAAATCGTAGTCAGTGCATTGAGAAATGATTTTATAGACAGCAGGTGACAGGAAATGGATAAGAGTCTTCAGTTTGTCTGGGTTGAAAGATTCAACTGTATCGAGAAAATTCGTAAAGGTCAAAAACCAGTGTTTCCATGAATCGGTAGCATCTGCAGCGTTGGGATCGGTATCGAAGCGTTCAGGACGGAGTAAACGATCCATTTTTTTAGTTGATTAAATTGTAACGAGATAGAGTGAATGATACTTCCAAACGATTGAGAAGATAACGCCTGATAGAAAGGCTTTAATCAACTAAAGAACACGAGTATGAGCTACAACAAAAAGAAAAAGGTTAGATGTGTAATACGGTAAAATAAGCGTGTCTACACAATAAAAGGAATGTCAAAACAACACGACGGACTGTTGTGAGGTTATGATAAAAAGCGTCTTTTTCAACAGGCGTCGCAGAGAGCGTCGGTGCCTAAACTTTGACCAACGTAATGGTACCAGTAATGCACTTCAGATTTAGTGTCCAAATCCGTTCGCACCCGCTCCTGCTTGGTTCTGCTGCTTTTGGTAGGCTGCTTCGCACAGCAAATCCAACTCCATGCAGTCGAGGCCCATCAGAACCCCTTGCTTTCCAAAAATGTGTAATCTCTTTCTGATAGCATACCTGTGTCTGGTAATTGCGTCTCTTGCAGGGCAGCCACGTCGACATTCGGCGTTTTTAGCTCATTGTTAATCACAGCTGATTTTCTTACGCCTCTGATATTCGAGACGTCGTCATGAAATCCTGGTAGCATGGACCGGACGTTCCAGGTTCCCAGTGTAGGAACTGACATTTGTTGTTTAGTAATTCGTTTAGCTGGTGCGGAAAAATACAGTCTGTTTATCGGTTGATTCCTAATCCCCATGCACCCAATGTGGATAACAGACCGTGGTGAGACAACACCTTATTGACTGGGGGCTGCCCAACTTGAGGTGGGTGGTAGCCGTCCAATAAGACCTGAAAGTCTCTCCTACCGTCTGAAGCAGTCCCAGGCCATGAGCTCTACGCCAGTCGAGCCATAGCTTTTAACCGGTATCTGCTGCTTCCCGTGTTGCTGTACGTTGAAGTGGAATTGAGTGTCCTCTCCATTGGTGCGTTGAGATGTACGCCAGGACAATTCAACATGGAGAACTAGCTGTTTCCCATGCAGCAATTGCGCCGTCTCCATGACACCATTGGAACCAAATCAACAGCTAGGCCCATACGTTTGGACAACGATGTCGTCACAAGGGTTGGCAGAACGAAGTTGAATACAACGTCAGACTGCCTAACGAGACTACGGCTACCTAATTTTTCTCGAGCTTGACTACTGTAGTTTTTTCCATAATTGGATGTAACAAAAAACATTAGAGGTTTAATATAAGGATTTTTCTTCCTTTAGGTGGACCAACTTCGTCGACTTACGAGCTTTACCTGCCCGAAGCAAGCTGAATTTGAGACGTCAGTCAGCTGTCTTCGTCTCTTTTCTCCTCAGTAGAAGCAGATCCACCGGGTCATATAGAAATACGCATTCAGGCCAAGAGCTAGACGGTTGTTAGAGGCTATATGAGACGCGCGCCATTAGAGCATTTTTGGAATTGGTAGCTTAACCCAAAAAACCACTCCTGCCGTGACAACCTTGGAACCGTACGGGTGCATTATGTAATAGTTAGCAATCTACATAAAACCTCTTTTCCCTTTTAAGCTTGCCATTTGTGCTTTTGTACACCTACAATAAACTTCCATACTGAATCACTCTTGCTGCCGACTGAGCCAGTCTGTTTACGAATTAAATGCTTTTCCTGTGCTTGTGAGACATACCACTACCCATCTAAAGTATGCAGATGACATCGCACTTCTGGGAGATGACCCTCGTATAATGCAACTAGCCACGAACAGCCTGGCACTTGAAGCTTTAAGGTATGGCATGTGTTTTGTGCCTAACCAGTGTAAAAACACCCAGGACTGGAACGGCTCTCTTCCAAATCAAAACATGTGTGATGTCAGTTGCAGCTGTATTGTTTTACTCACTAATGTCAAACTTTTTAGCATCGTTTACTGGTATCCATGCGGTAATAATTGTTGTCGGTAACCTATTAATATGAACTTGCTAAGTGCAATAACATGCCATTTCCAATAATGAACCAATCAGTATCTGGAAGCATTTTCGTCTCCATTGCTTTCACAGCGATCCTGCAAGTCTCCCTTGCACCGTTCGAGATGAAATTCAAATTAATTCAAGATATCTTGTATCCCTATCGTAAAATAATATTTTCAAAACTTTGTTTGCTGTATCTCTGCTATTGCTCTGTTAACTGGTCAATATTGTCTCTAAGGGATTTTATTTCAGCTTCGGTGATTCGTCCTATTTAATTTTCGTCGTTCTTGACTGACATGATAAATCGCGTTCCATTTCAAATTTTCCAATTTGTCTCCTGATCAAATGGGCAACTGTTTATGCATTCCGCATCAAAATACCGTCAAGCATGTACCCGGGACTACTCCACATACATATCCCCAAAACGGTTCCAACAACACAAGGTCTCTTATGCAACACGCCGATCAAACACCTTGTGAAGCCGTTACTGATTTGAATGCCTTGGCATCTGCTCATCGTGCTGCTTACGGGTTGAGTGTTAACAATTCAATGATGTTAGCCAATCAAAGTCATAATCAGTTGCAACTTCCACAGACTCTTCAACCAAATAGTTTACTTTCCATGCAGCCTCCACTCCCAATGGCCCCTGTTCAACAAATTCGTGTTCGTGCACTCTACACCTATCAAGGTCAACATCCTGACGATTTGCCGTTTCGAAAAGGAGACACAATGTTTGTGTCTGATGTCTCTTCTCAATGGTGGCTTGCTCGGCATCAACGTACCGGTGCTACAGGATATATTCCCAGCAACTATGTACTCATTGACGACGGCCTTCCCACTAGTTTGGATGCATGGTACGATATTAGTAGACGAGAAGCAGATAGAAGGCTCCTGCGTGTCGGTAATCCAAAGGGCACCTATCTTATTCGGTCGAGCTCAGGTTAGTTATCACTGCCTTTCGTGTATACACGTATATTTAAAAAAACGTTTATCTTCTGTGTTTGTAATTTAGTTCTTCGCCCAATCCTTTGTGATCGCGTATTAACTGATTTTGGCACTATGAACCCTGTTTAATTTATTTAGTCAAAACATTTATGTCATGTTTAATGATATTGTGTGTGTGATTCACATTTCGCGTCCATTTATGACACCATTATTTTCTTCTTCATGATTAGTTCAAAGTTACTCTAGACACGGATGACTAATCGTGCAGTACTTGACCGTGTTGTGTGACTAACTGCATGCTAAATTGATTTGCCACCGGTGGTGAACTGCATGCTGAAATATGCTGAATTCTTATTACCATTTCTATTTTATCTTTTCTTTCTCATATCTGTCTACTCCTGAGCAACCTCTCAGCTCCTCTGTGCTGCAATGTATTGCTGTTTCGTTGAATAGGGTTCTGATGCAGCCGCGTTTATTGCTGGTGGAGCGCGTGCTATGGAAATTCGCGTAACCACAGCCAGTAAAATTCCTTCGCCTTTTACGTTTGATTTAAATGTACCATATGGAAAGAAGGACAAAGCTTTATTCGAAAATTTTCGAAATTTCAGCATCAGACCAGCTTTTAAATATACACACGCACAGCGAATACTGTACAAGTTACACAGAAATATTCGGCGAAAATGTACACATGATATCAACGAAACATATTAGACCGTAATTTCTCAATAAGCAGTTCTCTTTGGCAAATGTAACGTGAAGCAAATGGAATAAATGACATCCGATATGATGACGTTCTAGAAGGCAGTATGATGTGTTTTGAACGAGTTCTTGACCAAGATTGACTTTTAAAGAGATCCTCATGCAGCGGGTGGGAATTATCGTTGAGGATATTATTTATAAACTGATCGCAAGAAGAAAATTTTGTTTAAGGTTTTTTCAAGAATATCCTCATAAAAAAATAGAACTTGCGCGTGATATGATCTTGATGCAACGTCTGAGCAACACAAAGTCTTTTGAGAGATGTGCGGGAAAAATAGCAGGGTAACGGTACAGAATATGAGGTAATATACCAGGGAATATGAAGCGAGAAATTAGCGTAGACTTAACGCCAAGAGAACGACGACGAAATGCATAAAAAGAAAGCCTACGAACTTTAGTAAGTAAAGTATTAGCGATGCCAATACAACTACTGGTTGATGCAGCAACAAGATGGATTTTTCAAGAGCACTGAATAACCAAAAGTAGTCTGAAAACGGGCTCATAACTCTCGGATCTTGTGCACATCCCTTAATCTTAATGATCATATTTCATTTTTGTTCCTTGTTGTTCCAGCTCGACAGTCAATGAGCTTCTTATTATTATTCAATCACTTTTAGAAAATCAAAACTACGCGTTATCCGTTCGACACTACGATCAAGATCGTAACATGTGGGTCGTGAAACACTATCGAATCCGTATTCTGGACAACGAAGCAGGTTACTACATCAGCAATCGAATTACCTTCCCCAATATCAAAGATCTGATTAGCTATTATTCGAGTAAGTGTGTTGCGTGAAGCAATCGTATTTGCTATTTTTAACATAGCTGTGCTGTTTTACTTTATCGTCACGATCATCGTGACCACATGACATGAATATGGATTATTATTATTTGGATATAGAAGCATTTCAGTTGTGCTAATGTTTGTTGTAAAACTAGGTGATCTGAATAAAATCAGGGTTTATCCGTAATTTCAAAATTTCGCAAGCGTCTTCTCCTCCACATCTCGTTCCCGTTCGGTTGCTGCATTTATCTTACTATAAATAGTCTCGTTCAAACTGATGGGAACTCCGTCGTGCCTTTTAATTTTTGTTGTCTTGAATTTCTGTTCAATTGGTGTTTTCAGGATTCAACCTCAAGGAAATTTCCTGATCATGGTGCTTCATGTTAGTTCATAATTGAACTTATTGTCGTCTTGCCAAATATTGCACTGATATCAGTGCCCAACTATATCAGCCTATATGTTATTTTAAGTTTTGGATGTTGGGCAACAATTAGTTTTTATAAAAATCCATCTCTTAGCCTAGTTAGAATAGGACCACTCTAATTGCCTGTTGGTTCTCTGGGGATCTGGCGATCCTGTCAGTATCTCAAGCTCTTTATCTGGGCAGTTTGTCTGACTACGAGACATCCCCGCCAAGCTTACTCTATTCATCCTCATATTTATCATACAGCTCAGGTCTGGAACCAGATCAAGCAGGAAACACAGGTGAGGAAACGCATACAAAGAAAGCGAACAAGCAAAATATGCAGATGTGTAGATGAAGCAGCTTGCTTTTTTTACTTTAACTGCCGGCGATTTTTTGTATGTATTAAATACAACACAATGATATTGATAAAAGAATGATTATATGATACATTGTCACGACTAACTTCGCTTTGCTGCTACCAACTAAATATTAGGTGGATCTTTTGGATCTTTCACCAGCAAACCAATATGCCCCACTGAGCCTAGCGCTAAGGTGAGTTTCTTTACCCCAGCGTGCTACGCCGTTGACTGGCTATCCGGTTGTTTCTCCTAGCCTCAAAAATCTCTGCGAATAAGTCTGGGTATGATAAGCGGGGACGAAGAATTTAAAAACCTGTCCCAACCATCGCGCAAGCATCAGTCCATGGCCTTTTGTCCCGAACACCTGGTTGCAGACATCTAAATTAACACAATGCTGCCACCGAACGCGAGCAATCCTACGTAGACAAAAGGTGTCAATAACAGAAAGCCGGCAAACGTCTGCTCGGATAGATCAGATTTCACAACCATAGAGAAGGGTAGCTCGCACGACTGCGTTGTACACTAGTATGAAGCGAAACGTCGCGTCATCGAAGGCTAGCGAACTCTACCCGCTTTGCGTACACGCTGTGTGATCTCGTCCTCGACAGTACCAGGCAACAGAGATAAAGCTGTCGACCACTTTTAGATTGACATCACAGGCAGTATGATATGGGAGAGAAACGCTTCTATACCTTGAAGCTTCGAATGCCAGATAGACCAAGTCTTGTTCCGTTATATTAAGACCATCTCCGACAAGTGCAACGTTATTTTCGCACTATCTCACCCGATAAGTTAAACTGCCGCGACCCTCATACCATTTAAAACCTTTCTTAGGGCATCGTAAATCTCGAAGTTTAAAAAGAACAGCGACATAAGACGAGCCTGCCGCATCACGATGTAAATATATGTATGTAACTGTGACATCACTAGTCTGATCCAGGCGAAGCGCCGCACAGTCATAGACTGCACGTTGGTTAAGATACCGTCAGGTTGTCCCGGTCCTGATAGATATGTGAATGAAAATAGAGATGGTAGTGAGAATCCAGCGTGTTTTCGCATGCAGCTCACTACCGGTGGCAAATCAATTTAGCACGGTGTTAGCTACACAGCGCTGAAGTGTTGCGCGATTGCACATGCGAGCATGCGATGGACCCGAATGAAGATGTTCGCAGACTCGACCTTTTGCTACACATTGCTACAACGACAGTAGATTCCGATCGTAGAAATTAAATGATGCGATTTATAGTTCCTTTAGTGGCAGCTGTAAGCTTTCTTCGTAAAATAGGATTTAATAATGTATATTGACTCTACACTGAATTCTTTCTCGTTTCCGTCACTATCAAACTACTTTCTATTAATGTGTTGTGTTGCTCACATCCCCGGTACCAGGATACATTTATCCTTTCGAGCGTCTTCAGTGGTTATCACTCTCTTGTTATTTGATTGAGCATCGAAATTCGTCGTACCTACTTTCTGTTAACTTCTTGATATTGTCTCACTTTTTTTCGTATTTTTCCAGTTCGTAAAACTAGGCAGTATAAACAGCTCATTACATATGAACTATTGGAGAATTATCCTTCGACTTTCCAGCTTCTCTGATTCATTGTTTTATTTGTACAGAAACTGCCGAGGGCCTATGTTGTCGCCTGACTTTGCCTTGTCCTCGTGACTACCGTCCCCCAGTGCAATTTCGCGATTTCGAGGTTAACCGTGAGTCAATACGAACAATTCGTCGCCTCGGTCATGGGAGTTTCGGCGAGGTTTGGTTGGCCAAATGGAACGATTCCGTGGAGGTCGCAGTCAAAATGCGACTGGATCACACCGATCGAACCCGATTTATCGAGGAAGCCAGACTGATGCACGCCTTCCATCACCCACGAATTGTTCAACTACTTGGTGTATGCACGCAACCGGAGGATCAGCCGGTATACATTATCACCGAACTCATGGCTAAAGGGGCTTTGATCGATTTTCTTCATAGTGAGGAAGGGCAGCAGCTGAACTTGAATGACCTAATCGATATGATGGCTCAGGTAACTTTTGCGCTCAACTTCTAACCATTTTGCTCGCACGTCAATCCTGACCACGTGCACACGTGATGCATAAATATTTATATGCCTTGCAGGATTTTTATTACGGTTCGATAGGCTTATCTTTTCATGAGAAATAACCGTAAGCTATTATGTCATCTAGCTTGATGAGCTGAACATCCTACCGCTGTCATCTTCACCATCGTAAACAGCATTACACCGGCAGCACGTACCGAATGCTTAACTACCATGCAACCATGAAAAAGTAAAAACCTAAAAGATGGGGAAGGTTGGGACTTAAATAGCTACGGATTTGATAAAAGAGTAAGCACTAACAAACTGGGAAGAGGTGCCTACACCTCGAATGGAACATGCATTCAAACAAGTTTCGTGAACGAGTAGAGCGACATCAGCATGGCAGCTTCCTTGCGGCTTTCACTGTCATGCATCATAACAAGCTTTTCTCGTCACTCCGCTTGACAACATGCAAGGTTAATCGAACACTCAAAGAAGATACTTACTGCAAGACCGCCATTGAACACGGTTTCGGGCCATATCCTAAAGCGTAAATAGCCATTGCGATATCTGATCGCATTGTGCTTACTTTGGAAAGGTTAATAGTAAGGGTTTTTAACTGTCTATGCCATGTGACGGTTGGCCACCCCGAAATTTACGCCTATCAGGAAGTGGCATCGCAAAAAGAATCCGTTTTGGAAGTCGATGGTCCTGCATCCGTAAAACGTGACCCAACCAGCGTAACCTATGCAGGTTGATCTGCTTCTCTATATCAACATTACTACCGCTATAATGCCAGCTAATCGAAGACAACATACTGCAGCTATTATAACCTTTGCTTCCTTGTACACCTGGTTCCTAAGCAACCATTGCATGCAGTGCATTTGTCGATTCATCAGCCACCACTACAAGTTTGACCTACTCAACTGAAAACTGTTCAATTTCAATGTATTGTGGTGCTCACATCCCCATCCCTTACACATTACTACTGGTTTCTGGCTGTTTGCCGTCATCAGGTGGAGACAGTAAGATTAGGTTCAGTGCGCCTTGAAACTGGAAAAGTGGTAAACAAAGTTATACTTGTATGTCACTGTTATATAGGGTTTTTGAAAAGAACCACGATGTTCAAATACAGAGTCACAGTGATTCTTCGTCAAGCACACAATGACGTTTATAAAAGACCAATGTTTTGTGCTGCTCACATCCCCATCCCATACACAAACAGCCAGAAACCGTTAGTGGCGTGTAAGCGATGTGGATGTGAGCACCACAATACATTTGTCTTTTATAAGCGCCTCGAGCGCTTATCCAGGAATCACTTCGTGATTCTGTGTTTGAACATTGTGGTTCTTTGTAAGAACCCTTTATAACAGTGACATACAAATATAAATTTGTTTGTCCAATTTCAAATTTGCACGTTTGGCAACGTCTCTGTAGATTCGCGGTAAATGTGCGTTTTCCAAGTCAATTGATTGAAGTACGTATGTGCAATCGTGCAGTACTTTGTGCTGTGCGGCTACCACCGTGCTAAATTGATTGGCCACCGGTAGCGAGCTGCATGCTGAAACTGGCTGGAGTCTCACTACCATTTCAATTCCCCCCTCATATCTGTCTAGGTCTGGGCAACCTGACAGTATCTTAGCCCACGTGCAGTCTCTAACTGTACGGCACTTTGCCTGAATCAGGCTTGTGCTTTCATACCATACGTGATCATGTCTGACAGTGATGCCCAATAGGAATCGGTCGTATTCAAACCGGCTGTGCTGCTTTCTTGTGCTCGTTTCTCATTAATTGTGATCTTATTGTGCTCTGTGCCTCCATCTGTCTGTGTTGTAGGTTGACCCCTATGTCTAGATTGTCGATCATGTCTAGTTTGTCTGGCATGAACCGCACATAATCAATAATCAATAGACACGATCAGCCTGAATTATTTCCGCTTTCGACCATATATCTTTTCAATCGGTCAGCATCTTGCTTGCATCAAGTTTTTAAGTTTTGGGTCCTTGCTTTTGTCGACACTGTTATTGACTGCAATATCTATAATTGCTTTTTTCCTCTGTTCAGTTGAATTTGAAATTTTTGGCTTGAACTATTACGCACGTTTATGAGCGATATGCTTTCGACTGTCGTCTGATTTTACCTTTTGAGCCCCTTGTGTTATGAGACTAAAGTATTGGACCTGGCGGCCATTGACATTCGGTTAAACGTAGCTTTCTCGCTACCGTTGTGTCCGTTAAACAAAGCTTAAATAATTCTCTGTTAGTTTTTTGCCGAAGCGCAGTTTCGCAAAGTGCTTAACCCCACTTTGCGACAAATCTGCTTCTATCGTTACGTGTTTAGGCAGCGAGCGAGAGAGAGAGAACTTTGGCACAGCCACGTGCACTCGATCGCACTAGTTTCACTTTGTGAAAATATCTGACCGAAGGCCCATGCAATAACGAGAAGTGTGCGCTCCATTCCGGTGTGTAAGAAACCACTTGATCGAATTTCTCCGGCGTAAATGTTTCGCTACATACTTGCTGAATTGTGCTGTTCAGTTGTGGGGATTCTTTTCAACCAGATGGAGTAACCCAGCATGTATAGATTGTAGTATGCTAAATTAATTTTTGACCGCTACCAGAGGAATCACTTTGGAGTTTCATTGTTATTTTCCTTTCTCATCTCTGTGTAGGGCTAGGACACCCGTCAGTGTTTCAGCTGAAGTACACACAATAGATGTACGACACTGTCTGAGAACTGGCTTGATATTTCTTACAATATTTTCATCCGCTTTTGGATAATTCATCTGTATCCTGTCTGAAAACAAAAAATCTTTGTTATACAACCCAT
>JACCGJ010000919.1:14483-29581 GCA_013407085.1 Atriophallophorus winterbourni
GGCGTTATGAAAAGCCAATGTTTTGGTGACCAATGTTTTGTGCTGCTCACATCCCCATCCCATACACAAACAGCGTGTAAGCGATGTGGATGTGAGCACCACAATACATTTGTCTTTTATAAGCGCCTCGAGCGCTTATCCAGGAATCACTCTGTGATTCTGTGTTTGAACATCGGGGTTCTTTGTAAGAACCCTTTATAACAGTGACATACAAGTATAACTTTGTACGTCCAATTTCAAATTTGCACGTTTGGTAACGTCTCTGTAGATTCGCGGTAAATGTGCGTTTTCCAAGTCAATTGATTGAAGTACGTATGTGCAATCGTGCAGTACTTTGTGCTGTGCGGCTAACACCGTGATAAATTGATTTGCCACCGGTAGCGAGCTGCATGCTGAAACAGGCTGGAGTCTCACTACCATTTCAATTCCCCCCCTCATATCTGTCTAGATCTGGGCAACCTGACAGTATCTTAGCCCACGTGCAGTCTCTAACTGTACGGCACTTTGCCTGGATCAGGCTTGTGCTTTCATACCATATGTGATCATGTCTGACAGTGATGCCCAATAGGAATCGGTCGTGTTCAAACCGGCTGTGCTGCTTTCTTGTGCTCGTTTCTCATTAATTGTGATCTTATTGTGCTCTGTGCCTCCATCTGTCTGTGTTGTAGGTTGACCCCTATGTCTAGATTGTCGATCATGTCTAGTTTGTCTGGCATGAACCGCACATAATCAATAATCAATAGACACGATCAGCCTGAATTATTTCCGCTTTCGACCATATATCTTTTCAATCGGTCAGCATCTTGCTTGCTTCAAGTTTTTAAGTTTCGGGCCATTGCTTTTGTCGACACTGTTATTGACTGCAATATCTAAAATGGCTTTTTTCCTCTGTTCAATTGAATTTGAAATTTTTGTCTTGAACTATTACGCACGTTTATGAGTGATATGCTTTCGACTGTCGTCTGATTTTACCTTTTGAGCCCCTTGTGTTATGAGACTAACGTATTGGACCTGGCGGCCATTGACATTCGGTTAAACGTAGCTTTCTCGCTACCGTTGTGTCCGTTAAACAAAGCTTAAATAATTCTCTGTTAGTTTTTTGCCGAAGCGCAGTTTCGCAAAGTGCTTAACCCCACTTTGCGACAAATCTGCTTCTATCGTTACGTGTTTAGGCAGTGAGAGAGAGAACTTTGGCACAACCACGTGCACTCGATCGCACTAGTTTCACGTTGTGAAAATATCTGACCGAAGGCCCATGCAATCACGAGAAGTGTGCGCTCCATTCCGGTGTGTAAGAAACCACTTGATCGAATTTCTCCGGCGTAAATGTTTCGCTACATACTTGCTGAATTGTGCTGTTCAGTTGTGGGGATTCTTTTTAACTAGATGGACTAACCGAACATGTATAGATTGTAGTATCTCTGATACTAAATTAATTTTTCATTGGTGCTGTGCTACAAGTGGAACCACTTTGAAGTTTCATTGTTATTTTCCTTTTCTCATTTCGGTGTAGGGCTAGGCCACCCGTCAGTGTTTCAGCTGAAGTACACACAATAGATGTACGACACTGTCTGAGAACTGGCTTGATATTTCTTACAATAATTTCATTCGCTTTTGTATAATTCATCTGTATCGTGCCTGAAAACAAAAAAATCTTTGTTATACAACCCATGCGTACTAAATGATTTACTGTAAAGTAGTGCACCCTGAACCCTCCACGCAAGACACAAACGGAAGCAGATTGCTTTCTGTTTTAGGGGCGTTCACCGTATTTTAAACATTTTGGTCTCTTCCGACCATGAATATACATCACAACCTTTCCCATAACTGATCTGTATGATTGGGGTCGCGCCGCCAACTGCGATAGGCCGAACTCGGCCTGTCGGTGACAGTTGCAAGCTGTCTGCGTGAATTTCGTTCAGCAGCCGAGATCAATATTTGCTCTTTCCTAGCATGCTGACGACGCTTTATACAGTGCCACCAACGTGATCGGTCAAGATGTGTTGTTCATTCCGACTCCCAGGGTGAATTTCAACAGCTTCCACGTCTCTTGTGCAAACGTGTTTGCATCGGAATTGCCCAATTATCGACTTCCTGATTTCAACTCACCATAGAGTAGAATTGACCCAACCGGTTCCTTATTGTAGAACCGTTGAGGCTGTAACTTTGGAGTCTTCTTTGCGTAAGCCCTCGTATCAATGGATTTCACATTTTCTCTTCTGGCACAGATTCTAGTTTTATCGACAAACGCTAACAGAAATTGGTACCTTTGGTATGTATGTATGTAAGCACAAGCGTGATCCAGGCAAAGTGCCGCACAGTCAGAGACTGCACGTGGGCTGAGATACTGAGTTGCCCAGGCCTAGACAGATATGAGAAAGGAAATAGAAATGGTAGTGAGACTTCAGCATGTAGCTCATTACCTCTGGCCAATCAATTTAGCACGGTGTTAGCCGCACAGCACAAAAGTACTGTACGATTGCACATCCGTTACAGTAGATGTGAAGCATCAGTAAAAATACTAATAATAATAATACGTCGATCAAAGTGAGAAAAATGTTGCGGACTGCCATACAACCGTGACACAATGAGATCTCAGAGAATTTGAGTTGTGTAGGACCCCAAAGCCTTTGCACCTTATTACTTTTTACTTTTGTGCCGACCATCTCCTCCGAGTATATCGGCGTCAATGACGAGTTCTTGGGAATTTGGGTACGATCGGCGTTCCCAGCACCATCGGCGTTTGTTCGAGTCAGCTTCTCTAGGCTTTGCACAACCAAGTACGACCTGCAAGGCAGCAGGGTGTAGCCAGAAATAGGTGGTGTGCACCGACTAACCGTCTACCAGACTCTGTTCCAGGTTTTTCCTCAAGGTTTTCTCCCGAAGCCTTTCCCGCGATCGGGTATCCCGCAAGGCAGCGGAGGTTTACAATCAGGGTTTTTCTTCCCTTAGATGAAAGGCCCTCCCAGGCTAACGAGCTCCATCTGCCCGAAGCAAACTGGTTTTCAGGCGCCAGTCACTCGCCTTCGCCCCTTCTCCTGTTGGTAGAAGCAGTTCCGCCGGGCTCGGGGAGCCACTCGTGCAGGCCAGAAGCTGGACTTGGTTGTCAGAGGCTATTTGAAACGCGTGCCATATGGGAGCATTTTATAGCAGGGGGGGCTATATACCACAACTGCCCCCCCCGAGACAATATAAAGACAAACCTTTGAAACCCACCTACTTACCTGTAGAAGATCGAGTAGTTGATCACATTGGGATGAGTTGCCTACACTTTGAATCACACATTCATTCAAGCAAATGTTGTGAATAATTACAGCGACATGAACAATTTTCACGGTCTAGCATCATAGCAAGCTTTTCTTGCCACTGCACTCGATAACATACAATGTTAATCTTCATGTCCGCCACTGAATACGATTTTAAACCATATCACTGACAATGCTGTCTGATAATCACAATATTTTCAAAGAAGTGCTGGAATAATTGGAAGTGTGGGGCAGAATTCATGAGTAGGTGAAATTGGCAACCTCTTTTAGCCCAACGCCAAGGAAACAGATAAGAAACTCAGAAAGTAATCCCACGTGTTTTAGTTACTATAACATTAGAATGATGAATGCAACTCAGGTTGTCAGAAATAGTGACAAATAGATACCTAAACATTTTCTCTTCGATAAGTTCTGTGTATAAGTATTGGTCACGAAAAATTACTGGAGCAGCGGTCATATCGTGTTCCGTGCATTTTCCACGGACAAACATCTCTTTCCGAACATTCGTTTCTGATTACGACAGCGTAGTTAAGGTTGAATGTTGAGGATAGCTGCGGAAAATTAGCTGATTTGAAAAGTAGAATAGTGACACTCGCATATTGAAAAACTCTTGCAAAGTAACGAAATGAGTATCTCATTGATTTAGGCGTATTGTAATCTACCCCGAAAATATTGACATATCTACCAGTCCATATTGATATTTGTTACCGTATTCCAAGAATGCAATTAGTAACGTTACTTTGCCCGGTTTATTCTTATTGGGGCATATGGCCACAAAAACGTGCTCTCTTTTTGTGCAGTTTTTTCCATTTGAAAGAGTGTCATTTCACTGAGTTTTGCTTCATCTCTAACCGACCTTCTTCAAATGTTCCTACTTGTCTTTTACTTCGGGTTCTATTCCAATGCTTGTCTCGTTACATTGCCGACTGACCTGTCTGATCCTATTTTCTTTTTGTGATGCCATACGCTGCAGGAATTAGATTGGTTCTCCATAATTCAATGTTTAAAATCTTTTCGGTGGGAATGTGGGGCAAGCACTTTTTCACCAATAGTGTTTCATTTGTTGGTGATATTGTTAGTTCCATTCTGATACATTTCTGATTTGAAATCACAAACTTGGATCTAGACAAAGTGCCGCACAGTCAGAGACTACGCATGGGCTAAATACTGTCGAGTTACTCATGTCTAGAAGGAGTTATGAGCAAATGGCAGCTAGCTCCAGTGTGTTTCCGTATGCAGCTAAGTATCTTTGGCAAATCAATTTAGCCCAGTGTTACCTTTGGTAATGTCAACTTATTGTTGTTTATATGTGTTGATGTCATTGACAGCAATCTTCACGTCGCCAACGCTTTTGCTTTTCGCTTTTTTATATTGAACACTTTCAACTCACACATGTGTGCTACCATTTCCTGTCCCTTTTCCTGTTCTATTTCCCCCCTCATATCTGTCTAGGCCTGGGCAACCTGACAGTATCTCAGCTCACGTGCAGTCTCTGACTGTGTCGCACTTTGACTGGATCAGGCTTGTGTTGTCATCAATACATACGCTGCGATGATTGCTTGAAATTGCTCCAACTGGCAATAACTTCAGTGCTCTGCTCGATGGACACCTTTTGTTCCTTTATACCAGGGAATTGAAGTAACCTTGAAAGAGCGTTTTTCTTCATGTGATCTACTTATCAGTATTACCGTCAACGATCGTTCTCACACGCTCTATAACGATCTCAAAATTTATGCTCGTTCGAAGACTCAGTCAAATTACATCATTTTACCTTTCAGAATGTCTTCATACCGCAGATCTTTTATTCCGTTTGCATCAGGAATAAAACCATTATCTTCTATTAATTCAGGAAACCTTTGCCAAACGAGTTTCTTGTTGAGCAATTACGGTCAAATTTATCTCGTTGACATTAGATGTACATGTTGTGTGTTCCCTGAGCTACAAGTATTCGCTTCAATATTAGATGTACACTTTCTGCGAACACTTTTGTTTAATTTGTAAAGAATTTGGTTTGTTTCTTTGTTCGAAAATGTTCGAATAAATCTTTGTTCCTCTTTTTTTAAATGTTATTCCAAATAGTCCTTTATGTGTTTACCTATTTATCTCCTCAGATCGCGAATGGTATGTCTTATCTCGAGGAACGCAACTCTGTCCACCGTGATCTGCGAGCTGCCAATATTCTCGTGGACTCAGACAATTCCGTCAAAGTTTCGGACTTTGGTCTGGCTAAAATGATTGGTGAAGATGCTCAATCCGATCCGAGTAAGTTTCGTCGTAAGATCCGCTTATTCCTATGTGTAGTCTGTGCACATACCGTTTCCTTAGTGAATTAGCGATCCCGGTACGTCAATTTATTGGCAATTACTACAATTTCATAACCCTCTTATAAAAATCAAGGTATTCGAGAGCAGAAAGAAAAAGTGTTTGTGACCAGTTATCTAGTAGCAACGTATCGTAAATACATTGAACTGCGTTTTTAAAAACGCAATGTCTGTATATGTATGTATAAGAGCACAAGCCTGATCCAGGCAAAGTGCCGCACATGGGCTAAGATACTGTCAGGTTACCCAGGCCTAGATAGATATGACAAAAGAAAATAGAAATGGGGTAGTGAGACTCCAGCGTGTTTCAGCATGCAGCTCACTACCGGTGGCCAATTAATTTAACACGGTTTTAACCTTACAGCACAAATGCTGCACCATTGCAGATCCGTACAAAGCCACTGACGATTCGAGGTAATATGTTGAACCAACGGTAACTTGCTAAGCCTTTATTCTCTCTCAGATCATCGGCACTTACACGCTTTCCGTTTATTTTTTAAGGGCTGGTCGTAATGTTTTTGTTGTTAACTCCGTCGATGTCGACCATGTGATTTATATCACAATCGAATGCGTTGTAGCGTTCCACGTGACTAAATAGTCCTGTTCTCCAGGGACAATCTATCCCGTGGCGTCCTCATCGATATGCGGTAATCCGCCAATCGGCAGCATTTGAGCACTGACTGTGTTATCTACCTTCAGTAGAGCAGTATCTACCCTTCCACAACTTGGATTTGACGCTTTACACTGTGCCTCAAAAGTGAATAATCAACCCAACTCGTAGGGTCAAGTCGATAGCTTTCATATCTCTTGCAAACCTCTCTGTATCGCAAATACGGTATGCCCAAATGTCGACTTCCCGATTTCAATTCACCAGAGAATACGACCGTTTTCCATTCCGTACTCATGACCTTGCCATCCTTGGAGGCCGTGTCCTAGTAACAGTAACACGCTGTGTAGAATAGCTTCACAAAGCACTTTAGCATTCGTCACTTTGTCCATCCACAATATGTTCAATATACGACATGCTGCTCAAATGGAAAACATTCAGCTTCCGTTCACGTTTCGGCTGAGTGATCCAGGTTTTGCTGCCATACAGTAAAGCATTTTGCACGGATATGCTGTATACCATCATCTTTCTGTTTACATTCAACTTGCGGTTTCCCCAGACCCGAGAGTTCGAACAAGTTGTCAGGTGCTCTGCTAATGTACTTATCAATCTCTACGTCTACCGAGAGGGTATCCGAAATGGTTGAAACAAGATATGTGAAATGATATATCGCGCCAAGCTAGCAGTTTTCTATAGTGATGAGTGGGATCGATAATTTCCTTGACTGTGAACTTTTGTCTTCACGCTGATTGCCAACCCAAAGTCTTCGCATGCCAACGTTAAGTAGTCCATTAGAGACTGGGTTTGCTTTGTCAGTGAACAATGGTTGCTGCATCGTCACAAACAGCAGGCCACTAATTAGCACATTCCGTACACTGGTTTGTGCTCTAATAGTTCGGGTTGCCATCACATTGTGTGCATAGTAAATACCTTCTGTTCATCCACAAAGCGTGCTTCGGTCGCAAAACAGAGATGTCGAACAGCCTAGTGGTAGAAACCAATCCTTGTTTGACGCCTCGGTTAATTTCAAAAGCTTCTGATTTGCCAGCGTTAAAGTGGACTGAGCCTTTAATCTCAAACTGGAAAAAGTTTTATCGGTCGTGGAAGGAAGGTTATATGATCAAGCGTTTAAAAAGACCATCCCTGCTAACTTCGTCGAATGCCTTCGTTAAATCAAGAAAAAACTGCATATAATGGCATCCGCTGTTCCAGACACTTTTTGAAGTTGTCCTCGGTTGATCTTCCCCTGCGGAAGCTACATTGAGATTCTGGTTAAACTCAGCTAATTATTTCAGCCGCATCTGTAAAACATTAGCAAGCCATTTGCCTGGATGTCGCCTTGATCACTCTTGTTCATAAATAATTTCATCATCTTGGTGACTCAAAAGAAGTAATATAGTGAGGTGTATGAACGGCAGCAAATCATTTGCCTGCAATGTCATTTCGCGCTCGAGAAATAAACGTGTTTTTGCCACCATTGTACCTGCGGTTGTCCTAACCTGCATGCACGTTATCCATGGTTTGTTGTTCATCACATTCTCGTCGCTAGCAGTAACGCACTTTCTATCCCGCCACTTAAGATTCAGTGAGCTTTATCCGTAATGCTGTCATGTTTGTTCGGTCGTGCCAGTGTGCACTTTTCGTCAGCCAATTTGAAAATCAACTTTGGCTAAAATCTTATCATTGCACGAACTTCAAGTCAGCACGTTTATTAACGCGTTTCGGTATATCATAAAACATATGGGTACCATCTAATATAGGTCATGCGGTACAAAAACTTATTTTTTTATGAAGTTGGTCAGGTGATCGACACATTATGGAATTTAATATTGACGCACACGAACTCAGCTATCTCGTATCCGCCTGAAACATGAATGTTGCATCATAAAAACCTTAACCGCTTTGGCATCGACTTAGTTGATATGTGGCATAGTACTTCTGCGCCTTACATTTTGAATGGTTTGAACTCATTAGCTGGCGTATTATTTTCATCAATGTAAGTAATAACATGTTTTTGCATTTTTTCGCCTTTGATACCGATTCGTCGATCACATGTGGTGCATCACTCGCCGCTTTATTCCCCAAAATGCTACTCATTTATCCGTCCGTGGCTTCCTTCACATTTTTGTACGATTAATCACTTTCTCCGCTTAGGTACAAAGTTTCCTATCAAGTGGACCGCTCCAGAAGCAGCTTTAAACCACAAATTCAGCATCAAATCCGATGTTTGGTCCTTTGGTGTATTGATGTACGAAATAGTTACCTACGGGGGTACACCATATCCAGGTACGTTTTACTTTTATCATCGTTCAACATTCCAGATTTATGGTTGACAAAGCAAATAACTTTACAATAATCATAGAGTGGAACTATAGGTACAAATGTATATATATGTATAAATGAAATCAAAATCAACGAGACGATGATAGTTTATTAATAGTTTGGGGCAAAATTCGGATTAGCTCTCATATAATCGTCAAGTTTTGATTTGAATATAGATAAGCTGTTTGAGCTTACCAAATCGGAAGGTAGGGAATTCCAAGCAAAGCACACACGTACAGAATAAAAATACCTGCGGCAGTTCCGTTTGGAATGTGGTATTTCCAACTTGCAACCATGGCCACGGCTGTTGCTGGAAGTTCGAAGGTGGAATAATATATCCAGGGGGTGGGAAACAGTAGTTAGTATTTTGTATGCGAGGATGAGATCACCTCGCATTCTCCTTTGTGCAAGTGTCCTCATTTCCAGTTGTCTGATTCGCCTGGCGAATGACATATTTTCGAGACCAATGACAAGCTTAGAAGCTCTCCGGTATATGCGATCCAGGAGTAAGATGTCTTTTTGGAGCCATGGTGTCCAGGCTTGTGCGGCATAATCTAGAACCGGGTGTATATATGTATTCATCATGAGAGGAAAACACCCCGGGGAAAAACGTCCAAATATCCGCCGTAGCATGCCGAGCAGCCGAGACGCGCTTTTGTAAACGGTTTCGCATTGTAGACCATTTTTCAAACTGCCGCAAATCCAGACACCTAGGTCCTTTTCTTTTTCAGTGTACTCCAGATTAATGTCACCGAGCTTGTATGGATAGGAAAAGCCAAGGTCACGACCAATCTAAATCATCTTCGACTTTTGCATATTCAATGACAGTTTATTTTCAGATGACCAGTTGAACAAAGCACTCAAATCGTTTTGCAGCAAGATACAATGGTCAGCATTTCTGATTTGCCTCCATAGTTTTATATCGTCAGCAAACAAAACCATCTTACTATCATTTGGTAGTGGTATATCATTCATATTGACTAGAAACAGTATTGGTCCAAGCACTGAGCCTTGTGGAACACCGCTAGTGACATCGATGTTCATCGATAATAGGCCGTCCACACGAACTCGGATGTGTCTGTTGCTGAGGTATTCTCTTAGCAATTCGTATAGTCTTCCAACAACACCGTGTTCCTTTAGCTTGTTCAAGAGTAAATTGTGATCAACTCTGTCGAACGCTTTAGAAATGTCCAGGTAGCACGCGTGAATACAGCCCCCCGCATCTGCAATCCTCGTCCAATCGTCTAAGCTTGTCAGCAAATTTGTTAGACAAGAGCGGTTTCTGCGAAATCCATGTTGGGCAACTGCTAAAAGTTGATTCGTTTACAGATGTCGTACGATTTCTGCGGTTATTATTCGCTCAAAACCTTTTGATACCGAACACAGCAATGCCACGGCCTGTAATTTTTAACTTCAGAACGCCAACCACCTTTGTAAATGGGTGTTATTTGTCCTAGTTTCCAGTCTTTGGGCACCACACCAGCTTGAAGCAAATTATTAAACATGCAGGATAAAATCTAACTTTAAAACAACAATCTACCATCCTGTTGTTATTGGAATGTTGCAAAAATATTCCAAACAGTTACCGGTGCTGCATTGCACCGACTGGGGGACTTAGCTTAGTCCCCACACGAAAACTAAATTTCAATTAGCAATTGAGGATTTATCCTCGAATTCGCAAATGATTTCACCTATTGTACATGATGCTAGGCTGTCACAGCTCTTTCCCATTTTAAGTCCGGGTATCTTGCGTTGAGCACATTTCCCGAGGGTCGAAACTGGACCGTCTGTTTAAAATTTAGACGGCATATGCGCTGAGCTATCGCGACAGTAGAGTTGCATAACTTGACTTAGCTGTGGCCTCAGAAATACCGCCACTGTGGTTCATGGGTATTTTATTAAACGCCAGTGTATACGTTGGATTCAGGAAACAAGAGCAGATGCACCCGCAAATCTTCGATATCCGCTGTCTCCACCCGTTGGATACGTAATGAAACCATCCACCTTACAATGTGCAAATTCAGTTAATTGGTGGTGTATTGTTGACGCAAATCCGCGGTTTTTTTTCTTGAAGGTATTCAGACTGGTTTGGTTCAAGCAGATGAACCCCCTTAGCATTAAACTGCCTGTAGTTTTGCTGTCCAGTCTCCCTATCGATGGCGTACGCAAAACGGCTTCGCAATCGTAACTTTCAGTGCTGCAACTCAGCGATGGCCTTGTATGCATGTTCTCCAATTCTGTGATTATTCCTGTGAGGTATCCAGTTTGTTATGACACGTGACGGTCAACGCCGCAAAGATACTGTTGTGTTGATGTCGCTTTAAAAATCTTTCTACATTCATTCTACAGTTTGCTTTTTTGCCCTCGCCATCGGTATACGATTTTTCTGTGTCACCGTTGTGTGACATTTAAGCATTCTAAATTTGCGACCGATGCTATGCTGACTTGATTTATGATATCTATTATCTCTGTCTGGTGAAAGTGCACCTCAGTGAGCTGAATTTGTCGTGATATGTCCTAGACTAATTTACTTACATAATTTTATTCTTTGTTGCTCCCTTAAACGCATTATTTTCAACTTAGCAGCTCAGCCTCAAGTAAAAAATGGTTATCGATTTTCTTTATGTTTACATTCTCTCATATTTTACACTCTGCGCCTTGGCTGCAAGGCGGCTTAAAGCTTATGTGAAACAACGAGCGTCTTCATACCTGCGTGGCATTCCGAGGCCCTATGTTTTGTCAAGTCCTGCATATTCCATAATTTTCCTCAAGGCTCACTGAACCTGATCTTATTGTCTCCACCTGATGACGGCAAACATTTAGAAATCGGTAATGGAGTGTAATTTCGGGGGATGTGAGCTGCGCATTACTCTGGTCATCTATAAGCGCCTTGAATGCTTGACCACGAATCACTATGTGATTCTGTGTTTGAACATCGTGGTTCGTTGTACGAACCCTATGCAACAGTGGCATTCAAGTACATGCTTGCTTACCATTTATCCACTGTTTCAAGTCTCACTGAACCTGATCCTAATGTCTCCATCTGATGACGGCAAACAGCCAGAAACAATATATTTCCTCTTGAATCTTTTTGTTTTTTATCGGGTACACTGTTGTCTCATCGGCATCTTTTTATTTGTCAAATTCTTATTCTTCGCAATCCTCATTAGATTTCTGCGGTATGTTCAAACTTTTTCCTAAAAATTTGATTCCGGTTAGTGTTGGTTTAGTTCTTAATATTAGCCTGTCTCGATTATGGTTAATTGATCTGGGTCGGCTTAGTCACCGAGGAAAATCTGCATATAAATATATAGAGGCTTTAAAGTACGTGTTTCAACGAAAATTCTTTTAGCGATTCGTTAATTTGCGCATCTCTCGATTCAGTTATTGATCGGTGACTTTCCTCGTCCTGGTGACAAATTTGATTTATCTACACCAACCATAGATCGGTGTGCATCCATTGCGCTCTCTAAATGTACTTGTTCAACTCGTTCACTTTGGATTCCATATCTGGTACAGGCGATTAGTGGCCATGAAAGTGATTTATCAACAGAAAAAGCCTGACAATTCGCTGCCATTTTCTAATATTCATGCTCTTGTCCAGGTGTGCTAAGCCACGTGCGTACATGCCTCTTAGCTCGAATCCGTCCCGCAATACTTGTGCGATAAATTTCACGCCACCTTTCATCGACCATTTTTTCTTCATCTGTCACCCTTTCTAAATTGGTCACTTTTGATTTTTGTTAATCTATGGCTGCCTAAGTGTAGCTTAAAATTTGGAAACTAAATGACTGAATTTTCGCTCACCGCCTGATAGCGAGTGTTTTCTTACAGATTGTTGTGTTACAAATTTATGTATAACCGTTTCATTTGCTAATCTGCTTTACCACCACCCCCTCTTTTTTCAGGTATGAGTACTCGTCAAACCATCGAGGATGTTAACAGAGGCTACCGACTTCCAAATCCACATACTGCCAACCATCCATGCCCCGATGATTTGTATAATGTTATGTTGAAGTGTTGGGACGTGCTGCCTGCCAACCGACCCACATTCCGTTCGTTGTATGATATTTTTGAGAACTGGGCCACTCATGTTGAAGCGCAATACTTTGACAATTGAAGGCCGCAACCTTCAAACGCACCAACTCCTGGTGAACAAGCTACGCCAATTTCCCCGCGATATCTTTTTTTCTATATCCGTGAAATTCCAATCCCCTGAAAATGATCCCGTAGTGTGTTTCGAAACTGCTTCTAATGATTTCTAGGCATTGCCGCGACCGTTTTTAATCTTTTTATTTCTAGGCTTTTAAGTGATCCCTTTCCGGTTCGTCTGTCCGGTTAAACTCATTTGTGGATATTTCTCATTGTTTCTCCCCCCTCTGTTGTGTTCATTGGTTACACAATTGATCGCATTTCAACCTGGGTTCAGGCGTGTTTAAATAGCGCTCATTCAGCGAATTTGGCTTTGACTCACCTGTTTATTCATTCGGAAACCTGACTAACCATTTCTATACCTGCCCTCATCACGTTTATTTTTATTTTATTGATATGTTCACTTAAATCGATCTCTAATGCTTTCCTGGTGTAATTATTGAAATATGCTGATTTGTCAAGTTGGTACCTTTTTGACTTCGTTTTCTAACTATATAAAGTTTCGGTTTTGCGAACATTTTTGGAGCTTAAGGTTTTATCGTTTGTATCAGAAAGTGGCTTGACGTCGTTTCCATATTAGGATATGGAAAGCATACTTTTCACAAGATTGTTCCAGACTGCGGATTGTGGCACTGACTATTCGTTGGTTTGTGCAGATCGGAAACTTCAAACTAGGAAAATTGACTGATAAGCCAAGGATTGGTCAGTCGTAAGTGCGAACCTCTTCTTGCTGTGCCATTCGAGCAAGCTTTCAGCAAAACAACTCCGCCAGGCTGTTAAAACTGCATATTTCGAGTTGCTTTCCCGCATTCTGGTTTAAAGAAAGCTCGCACCTTGTGTGATGATGGCTTTCTCTGTCTAAAACCCGTCTGTATTCTCGAAGCCTCACTGAATGTCAACAGATGAAAACTTACGTCTTCTTAGATCAGCTAGAAGTAAGGTCCAGCAGACTGCTAGGTTGTATGTCAATGACTGTTCAAATAAAATGTAGCCTCGGCATTCAAAATGCTGCGTTTAATGGTATTTTTCGGAATTTATGATGGGATCAAGACAGTCACTGGCCTCAACAAAATTGAAGCAGCAGCCATTAAGCCAGTATCTGATAATTTGTTTGTTGACAAAACTTAGTAAATGAAAATTTGGGTCGAGCACTTCTCATGGGACAGCATGGTATTGCCACATGCTCTTGGAAATTTTGAGCGTTTACCAACCATTGAACACCAGGATATTATTTCTTATTTTTGGGGAGATCAACAGAGCGATCGACTGCGTAGTGAGAAGGAAGGCCCAGAAAAGACGGAATCCGACCCTGCTGCTTGCTGCTAAAGCATGCTTTTGGGGTGATAACAGAAGGTATTCACCTCCGCGTGCGATGTATTGGCAAGCTTTTCGACATGAACCAGTTGATAGCACAAACCAAGGTAAGGGATGTGCTAATCCGTGACCTGCTGCTTGTCGACGATGTATCACACCATTGATCACTCGCAAAGCAAACCTAATGAACTGCTTTTCGTCAGTGTGCTAAGATTTGGGTTGACAATCATCATCAACAAGACCATTCGTGAGCTGACTAGCAACTACATAGGCCATGATGGGGTCTGAGCTTTTCAATATATACCGGCGAGATTAAGATCAATTAACGAGCCACCAACGCTGCATGCTGCCTAATCCCTTATTTGTTTTGGTTGTGCGCAGGTGCGAAGTCCTATGACCGATTATACTGCTTGCATACTCCATGCGAGCTGATGTATATCCGCTGCAGAAGCGGACACCAGATTGTTGGGCTATCCCTCTCCACCTTATTGCCGCATTACTCCTAGCCTTTGTAACTTTAGGTGTCTCAGCATGAAGTCGCTCCATATATGGTTTTAACCCCCGCTGAGTTAAACGAACACAAAACCTGAATCGGAAAGCAGCCACGTAATTCCAGTGAATATCACTCACTGATTCTCGATTGCTAGCGGAACATCTGGACACATGCCATATCGTTGATCTTGCTAACGGATAACCAAGAGGCTGTATGAGCCTAATGCGCGCGCAAATTAGGCTGGGATAATCGGTTAGCGGACGATCACCCTTTCGCACAACTATTACAATTGAGGGATTACAAGACACGCAGTGGGTGCATCAATTGAGCCTAAACATGCCTGTATAACTTACATGCTCAATGCTCACCATGGCCTGTTCATTTCTTAGTCAACATAGGATCGGTCATTTGAATGCAATTTAAACCTGATCCCTGTTATTACTGGCAACTTGTGTCTGACGAAGCTTTTCTATCAGAAGCGAAATGTTACAAATAAATTGCTCTAACCGATTCGTTACACAACTTTACTTTTCATAATTATGGTTCACCGATCGGTCGCATACATTCTCCAATATGTTTGTGACTACTCTCCAGGTTGTCAGGTCTCTCCGAAAGATCCACAA
>JACCGJ010000920.1:0-45522 GCA_013407085.1 Atriophallophorus winterbourni
CTCCTCTATGGCTGCGAAACTTTGTCTATCCTAGCGGAAGATGTCTATCAACTTTCTGTTTTTGAGACACGTTACCTACGCAATATTGCTCGCATTCAGTGACAGTCGCGTTACATATCTAGATGTCTGCAAGCATGTGTTGAAATCAGGATGCTGAAAAAAATTCTGATGCTTGCTCTTTTGCAATGTTTTGAACATGCTTTGAGAATGCTTCATCGCCGCTTACCATGCCGCGCTTATTTGCAACTCACCGTAGCGTTAAGCTCAGTGGGACGTATTCGTTTGCCTGGTGGCGTCCAAAAGATACGCCTAATAGTTGATTATAATCCTTGCAATATATAGCTTCAAACCGGTGGCACCAGTGGATTTTATTATGTGTATGATACATTATGTGTGTTATTGTATTATATTTGCTAAAAACGAATAAACCGAAAAATCACAAAATCGCACGCAGCGAAACTTTAAAAAACGAGCTCTTTCTGCGCATTTGCTTTCGCTCATTCTACTTGCCCGCTTTTGTACGCATTTGCTTATCTGCTTTTCTTGCTTCATATTGCTTGGCGCTTTGTCTCTCTCCTGACCCATTCTGCATGATGATGGTGATTCCCAAAAGACTGTCTTGCGGGTAGATATTTGATTTCACTTACTTCGGCCAACACCGTGCTAAATTGATTGACCAGATGCAGTGAGCTGCGTGCTGAAACAGGCTAGGGTCTCACTACCATTTCCTGTTCTTAGAGAGCTTTTTTTCACTGTGTTAGATCGTTTCCACCACATTGCCGGTCTGTTTGAGAGCTTATGTTGCTGTATAAGGACTACAGGTTTGATGCACTGATGTGCAATCATTCAGTACTTCAGTGCTGTGGGTAACACCGTGCTAAATTGGTTGGCCACCGGTAGTGAGCCGCATGCTGAAAGACGCTGTAGTCACTACCATTTCTATTTTCTTTCTCGTATCTGTCTAGGCCTGGGCAACCTGACAGTATCTTACCCCACGTGCAGTATCTGACTGTACAGCACTTTGCCTGGATCAGGCTTGTGCTTTCATACATAAATACCTGTTCTTTTTTCCTCATATCTGTCTAGGCCTGGACAACCTGACGGTATCTTAGCCCACGTGCAGTCTCTGACTGTGCGGCACTTTGCCTGGATCAGGCTTGTGCTTTCATACCATACCACACACTACTATCCATAGACATTTTCGGTATTGATGGCTCTGATAGTACCCGTAATCCATCACCCATTTGATTCATGAAGACATAAAGTTACATTCGGTTCCAATCTCTGCGAAAATTCGCAAGTGAACATGCTTTTTCAATCATGTATGTATTGCATCACTAGGGAAAGCTGTACAGAATGTGTGCAAGCTCAGATTATCGATGCCTATACAGATATTTTAACAGCCAATGCCAGTGCGACTGTTCCGCGCATTGTGTTATTTATGCCTAGACAGGCGAACAATTTGGGTCGTAAACCAAAACTTTATCCACAAGGTAGTAGGCTAAAACTATCAGTCTAACATCTGTTAATCGACCTTCCTGGTAGCTCTTGTGGTGCCCATATGACACTATTCATTATAGCTTTGTTAGCTTAGCTTTCTAATAGACGAATAATGCTGGTAATAAGAAGACCTTCCTTTTCGGGTTCTGATAAAGCGATTATCTGCACGGGCTTCCTGGGTGGGGTCCAAGGGATAGTGAGTGTCTGTGGCTTGACACGCTGTCGACGATGGCTGAGAACCGGCAACAGTGGAGAGAGTGCATTCTATTTTGTGTTCCCCCCTCAACTTTGTGAAAAAAAATTGAAAAAATCGACATGTGGAACAATGGACAAAAAAATTCCCCCTCATATTGTACTTTTTTTCTTTCTTTTTCTCGTGCATTGCCGGGTGGCACTTTTTCATTTTTAAATGATTGTATATATATATATATATATATATATATCTGCATGGGCATATATGATTTGATTAGTGCCTCATGTCGCATAAGTTCTAGCGATATGACTGCCCTTGTTTCTTTATTCAGTTGCACGGATGTGCAAGCATGCAGTACGTCTGTACTACGCACGCGATATTGTGCCAAATCGATTTGACATTTTTATGAAAGTAACCTCGTTAATACACATAAGTTGACCCGAGGCAACGCTCGTGTATCTGTCAACTTATGTATATATTTATGTATGTATGTATTTATTTATTTATGCAGCTAACACCGTGCTAAATCGATTTACTTCCGGTAGTGAGCTCCGTAAGAAAACACGCTGGAGTATGTATGTATGTATAAAATCAAAAGTCTCGATTTTGGGAAAACTATCGCGTGGCACTGTCAGGTTATCCGGACTTAGATATTAGAAGTCAAAAATGGCAGTTATTCTTTAAAGTGTTTCCGCATGCACCTCATTACCTTTGACAAATCAATTTAGCAATGTTATCATACCAGTCAGAAACTCAAAGGGAAGGTGTTAGGACTACAAACTACTAGCTAACGTTGTGAATATTTTCAAAGTTCGCATTAAAACTCGTTTTTCTTCTTCCGTTTACCGTTGGAGCTCTCGTATACATTCACACATTCAAATGAAGTTTCATGCCATATCATACGTTCTTCCGACGTAACCATACTTCATTGCAAATCTAGTGTTGTTCCAATGACGATGAAACATAACAATAATGTTAGAGGAAAAAATGATTTATTTGTGCATAACGATGGATTATTCAAGTCGTCTTATTCTTAATCACGACGTGACGTACCACAAATAATCGATTGCGTGAAATAACACCCTGCAGCCTCAGTGACATTATACTTTTTTCTATATCTGCTTAAGTCTGAGTGACCTAAGATTATTCCCGGATCCATACAGTTGAGAACTTTGTCACTACTTGGCTGCATGTTTATGATTTGGTACGTCTTTTATACATAGATGATTTTGTGACATCGCTTTTGCATACACATGGTCAGATATATTCCATGTTTATGCATAGTCGAGACAAGTACAATAATGGTCTCACAGGTCAACCCTTTTAGATTTTAAAACAGGTCATTCATATTAGATCTTTCGACTCCCGAGTTTTCTCAGCAGCGCGTGCCGCGTTAGATAAAAATGATAACGTTTGGATTAGGGCTTTATTTTGCTTTAATCAAACTGGATGGTCTTTCGCGATTTCTATTACATTTGCTGCATATCTAAGTCTAGGTTTCATGTGCTCCCAAAACAAGGAAACATAGCTTGCCATTAAATTAATCACATTAGAATTCCTTTGTGACCAACGTGAAAATACATAAAAAAATTAATATTATTAACTACGGCTTTTTGTTTTTCGCTTAAAGTAGCTAGTGTTCAGGATATTCAAACGTTCCCAGAATGTTTACAACCGGACTTTATTCGGCATATATCCTACTCTGATTATCCATTTACCTGCATTTAAATATCAAGATACAGTAAAATAGAAAATGTATGCTCAACGTCTGGGAATGTCGCACAATATGATCGACTGTGCATTGTCTGAGATGATAATATACTTGCAGCGAATTTTGATGTGAAACTCACAACTATTTTAAGGTATTTTCTTTTCAATACTGAATGAATAATTTGGGTATCAGCCTGAAATCCCTAAAGGTTTCTCTTTACTGGAAATATTATTGAAGATAATTGTCCACTTGTTGATCCTGACTACAGAAAGGCATTAGGAGAGTTTGGATCTTGCATCGCTTCTCTTACTCTTTCTGGTTTGTCATAGGCTATAATGTATGTATGTATGTATGTAATCACAAGCCTGATCGAGGCAGTGCCGCACAGTCATAAACTGCACGCGGGCTAAGATACTATCAAGTTGCCCAGCTTTTGACAGATATAAGAAAGGGAACTGACAGTGAGACTCCAGACTGTTTCCGCTTGCAACTCAATACCAGTGGTAAATCATTTTTGGCTATCATACAGCTAGATTACACAAGCTTCTGGAAAATGTAAGCGTATCGTCATACTAATATCAACTATCAAACTTTTTAAATCGAAAGTTTCATCGCCGCCTAACCTCGCTATTCGCCATCACATTTTAGAAACTTCAATTAATTTATTTGCTTTGTAGCTATGATTGCCCATTCTCTTCCATGTGCAATACAAGCTGACGGTGTACAAATCGATACGGAAAAACTTCTATCCGACTGGTAAAAACCTTTTTTCAACCTATTTCTGTAGTAAAACTGACCGCATAGGCTTTACGAACAATGTTGTTTTGAAGACTCACATTCGCGGCAGACCGATTATCGGTACAAAACTTGAGCTTCCTGCCATCTATTCGGCGGCTTTACTTTCGGTTGAAAATAATCTCTTGGATGATCACGAGCCATCCCGTTTATCATTGAAGGGAAAAATCGACGAATTGGTTTTATGGAATCTTTCCGATCAACCTGCACCATCTGATAAAATCCCATCGTCCTTATTGTGGCTACAGTTGGCGGAAGTGCTTCATACGGATAGCTAGATGGCGTCAATTTATTCTGACAATTTCAACTTCAACCCAATTATTTCATTGTCTGTTTATACACGCTCTCGTTTCCAAATGTTTGGTGTCTAATCGTTCTCTTCGAGTTAGCATTTATTTGTTTAATGCATTTTGTGTATTTTTATATCTTTTTTAAAACCATAGAAATATTATTGTATTGTATAAAGAATATATTTGGCTGGTCTCTATTCTGTGCGTACAATATTGGTTTGAAAGGGTCAGAGAGTTGATGGTACATTGAATATTTTCTCCGCAAAGTTAAATCATTAGCACTACTTTGCTAACATTAAAAGCTGCTTGCGTTTTCAAGAAATTAACATGTTCTCAGTGCTACGTTCTGAGAATAAATCAAGCTGATTGAACCTCGATCCTCAACTCAATCTCCCATAGGCGAGCTGCTAATGTTATACTGATAAACATGTTAGTGCTTTCGATTATGAAACACTAAAATTAATAAACGGTTTTGCACAGTGTCTATTATATTGCACCGTTTAAATGTTTTGCTTTGTGACAGTGAAACTTGAACCATGTGTACTGAGCCCGAGCAAAAGCTTCCTATCTATGACGCATCCATTGTGTCTTGCTAATAACTTGGATTGACAGGGTAACTAATTTTGATATATCGAAACTAGTCTTTATAATACACCTTCCGTACTTCGACAGCATAGCCTACTCATCATAAGCCAGCTAGAATGAAAAACTCGTATTACGATAGATTTACTTTATGACCCACCGAGATCAGGAAATCCCCGTACGGCAGTCGTTTTTTATAGCGCAATGGCGTAGATAAACGGGCATGACAACTGCGGTGATTGACATTACTCACTGGCTTTGGAGACCAAATGTTAAGCGTCACTTACAAGCTGTTAAAAAGTTGTTTAAAAACATTTTGAGCTGTCACGAAACATGGTATTAATCTACCGATAACTTCAAGAGCCGCGAACGTTTGTGGAGATTGTTTTTACTGAGTCGGCTTGCATACAAAGTGCCGTGAGTTGTCCATCTGTATGTATGCATGAAATCACAACTATGATCCAGCCAAAATGCCGCACAGTCATTGACTACACGTGGGCTAAAATACACTGCCAGGCTGTCTAGACAGTTACACGTGAGGTAAAATGGTAGTGAAAGTCCACCGTGTTTCCGCATACAGCTCAGTACCTGTGGCAAATCAATATAACGGTGTTTGCTGCGCCGTACAAAGTACTAGACGATTGCACATCCGTATACCTAACCCTCCGCATCAGACACCGACCGAAGGAAGCCGGTAACAACAAATGTGCTTTGCTTTACGTTAGACCGATTTGAAGATTGCTTCGAAACAATTGAGAATTCTGAAGAAGGACAGCTTTATTGGTAAAAAATATCTGGCTGAGGTTCGTTGTTCAATGATGCCATTATGCATTCTTGTATCCTTTATCGAGCTTTGCAAAAGTTCCATCTGTTTCAGCCTAATATGTCAGATCCGTTGTGTAAACTTTAGCGAGCAGTTGTCCATATTTTGCGTTTAGCTTTAAACGCAGTTGTTATATTCCTAATATTTTAAATCCACAGATTGCTGCTTTTTACGTCACAATTATGCGTTCGTTTTTAATATTTGATGTGTTCATTAGGTGCTTATTAAGGACCTTTTACAATTGTGAATCGATCTGCAAGATACTGATAACATAAGATGGCCTTGGCTAACATTGTGTTATTTGAGACTGATTACACTTTCACGCGTCATGTGATCTGCGCATCGATTTACTCTCACGCCTTTCACACTTATCAATCACGCGTCTACTACCAGGGCATAGCATGCTTTATCACTTTAGATGCCCACGCTAATAGATCACTACCTAGACAAAATGATATATTTTTGCTACTGTTTTCAAAATATACATTATATCGTGGAAATAAAACCTTATACCCATTTTTATATGATCCCACAAAATAAGCTTTGTTAAGATTAGCGCTAGAGACATGTTTAGTACTTTAGCCGTTGTGTCACATTTAATTGCTAGTTTCGTTATTTTCATGCCACAATCGAACTTTGACAGTGAATTCGAACCCCTTTTGAATCATCGTACAAATTATTTACTGATTTGTGAATCTCGCAATCTTTGCAACATATTTAACGAAAAAGCAAGTCTTTCAATTCCAGCTTTTATGGTATTACAATTGGGTTGTTTTGATTTTTGACCCATTTTGTCCAGCACATTAGTCGGTCAACAACAAAATATTTCAAAACTAACGCCCCTTTCCCAAAAACGATATCACGTAATTTACCTTCACTTGGACCAAATGGTTATCTGCCGCACAATTTGGTATTGTATCACATTGTTTGTCACGTGACGCACATATATGGTGGTCCCACTGCTGCTCATGTTCCTGTTCAATCCATCAATGATGCATGGTGGAAGAGTGAATGATGGACTCGTTGGGTCGATCACAAGCAGTAGCGTGTCACACTGATGTTTCGTCATAGAACCCTCCATGTATTTTCCGATCCAGAAACTCACAGCGTACCATTCGCTCGCTAATTGAATCGATTGGGTTAGATGAACAAGTTGTCCAAACTGTACGAAAGAGTATTGATGCAATTCTTCAACAGACCATGGTTGCGCTGCTCGTAACCTGTTTGGCGCAAACCAAGAATCTGCCCACGAACCTCTGGTATCGAAAACCAGCTCGACAATGATCTCCCCATTGTCACCGGACAATTGTACATGCATTTCCTTGAACCCCGTTAGCACGGTACTTATGCGCGACCATGAGGTTGTTTCTACTGGACGATGCCAGTTCTCGATTGCTCGACTCCGGTACCAACACTGGCAGGGTTTCAGCGTGGACTCATCATATTCGTCATTCATTTGAATTGGCTGATATCCCGGTGCACTCATAATGCCACTGTGCCATAGTTTACTGAAACTGATACCAATGCTGGTGTCCAAGGCAAACAACAGTGTGTATGCTCTTACGACCGAGGTATCCACCGAATGAGTATTCAGACTGTATGGCACCACGTAGATCCGTAGCTCGTCCGCCTTGTAGACCCCTTTGAGCGTTGAAAACCGCCGAGGCATTGTTGATTGTTCATTTTCATCGGCCCAAAGTTCAGGAGTCAGTGTGTATATGAATTGGGGAGAATCACTGCTGTTTGAGAGTGAAAAATGCGGAATGTTCGGATGAAGCCATGAGCATGCGCTGGTTGATGAGTCAGCATCCACATTGAGTAAGTAGCCTCTTAATTCAGCACAAGTTGGTGTACCACCTCGCAAGCTATCGGGGATTTTGTCCGGATTGTGGATCACGGAGAACAACTCGTTTCTGTAACGCCCAAAACGAGGATGATGATTTGTGGTAATCGGTTAACGAAAGCATGGAGCTTCGCGCTCCTGAACATGAATAAATGAAATCATAAGCATGGATCCAGGCAAAGTGCATCACAGTCAGAGACTGCGCGTGGGCTGAGATACTGTCAGGTTGCCCAGGCTTAAACAGATATAAGAGAAAATAGCAATGAGGCTCAAGGGTTTTCACATGCAGGTCATTACCAGTGGCAAAACAACTCAGCACGGTGCTAGTTGAGCACTAATAGCGTACTGCGTAATTGCACAACTGTGCCCCTGCCTACATTAACATGAGTTATTTATTAATCATCAAGTTCAAGATTTAAGCAGTTATGGTCTAAAAAGATTGTAGCGGTACAACACCCTTGGATATTCGCATAAGGACAATAAATATATACAAAAATTGAAGCACTAAGAATATCGACGGTTTTGCAGGTTAAGGCTTTGGGAAGATCAACACTTCTAGTAGTTGAAAAACGTCATCTTTTATCTCTGTATGATGGAAAAATATTCTCTTGGATAAAGGTCATGTTATATAAACGGGATTTAGGGTGGAATTACTACGCATAAATATATCCAATTTGCTCCTGAAAATCCTTTCACTAGATGAGTGTAAAACATCTGACGGTAGAGAGTTCCATAAGAAACAAATGCGTTCCGAATAAAACTGACGGCAGTTCCGGTGAGAATGCGGAATATCAAATGCCAGTGGGTGAGTACGTTTGGCATGGCTTGACCGGAGGCGAAATAGATGTCTCAATACATCCTAATCGCGTTGTAAGCGCAATCAGTCCAAAATTTACGTGATTCGCATTGAAATTTAGCATTATCCGCAAAAGAACCATTTCGGCTGTGACAAGTTTCGGAAGGTCGTTGCTGTAGACCAAAAGGGAACCGGACCAAGTACCGAACCTTGTGGGGCACCGCTAGTAGCTTCGATATCTCTAGACATCACACCATCGATACGTAAAGTTGCCTGGCAATTAAGAAGGTAGCTTCTTAGCCAGTTAAGATGGCACCCATTAATAACAACCTTTTGCAGCTTGCTTAGGAGTATAGAATGGCGCACGCGGTCAAACGCCTTTTATATGTCCAAGAAACACTTATGCACGCAACCACCCTCATCCACTGCCTGCGTCCAGTCGTTCATTGTCTCCAGTAGGTTGGTCAAGCAAGAACGAGACCTCCGAAATCAATGTTGCTCTCTAGACAACAAGTTTAGGGTCTCCAGATGACTCACAATTGTATCGCACACAATTCGCTTCATAGCTTATGCGATCACTAGAAGGAGTGTAACAGGGTGATAATTTGCTGGATCAGGACGAGTGCCTATTTGTAGATGTGGTGTACTGATGTTCCCATAATGACTAATAGAAATTCAATCTGAATGCTAAAAATATCATCGTTTCTGAGACATGTACTAGCAAGAAAATAAAGTTAAATGTACTAAGATGCTCTTTTACACGCAACTTCATCAAACACATTTAGCTGTTTTCCATGGAGGAAGAAAGCGTTAAACTAAATCCAAGAACACTCCTGCGACTGTTGAAAGTGTGCTTCTTACTGAAACCAATATTGCTGTCTTTATCTAAAGATAGCATTCAGTTTTAAACCGGTAGCAGGATGCAACTGCAAGGAGATGGAACATCAAAATACACTTTCATGTATTTCGATTTGTAATGCTGTGAGTATAAAAACTAGCCTCGCTGGGCGGAACGGTCAAAGAATGGCAGAACAACACGGTGCTGCAAATTTGAAAGCTATTTTAATACACGTATCACTTCGTTCAGACCAATTTTAGCTGGAATTTCAATGAAAATTGCATCATTTCTATTATATATCACAACGCTTCCGAACTAGTTACATCTTACCTATTTCTTAAGAATATCCCTTGTTCTTTAAGTTCTTTCTCACTCCAGGGGTAAGATTCCAACAAAGTGGACCCACGGAACCAAGTGTAACGATCTGCATGCTCCGCGTTGAAGGTCAGGCGAACAACTGGATGGCCGTCACGCCATAGCTCCAGCATCGCCTTCTGGTAGGCACCCAATGTCCACTGATCGAAATCGACATGTTTGAACCAGGATGCATCGTTCACATTGGACAGAGGAGGCTGTGCGGTCGAATAGAGAGAAGCCAAACTGTGCCCTGAATACGCGTGAACTGCAAACATCAAAATAGCGCCGCCATGCAAAGCGGAATCCTGCCAGGTTTCTGTCAAATGAGTAATCGATTGTGTGCACGGTTCGAATTTGTAAGGAGGCGGAGGAGGTATAGGATTGCTGAAAGTCGTGTCGTTCTGCCCCGGGCTTGCTTCTGTGAGTGCTTTGAGTAGGAAATCCACCAATTCTTTTTCAATAACGGACTCGCCATCAGTACCACCCTGTATTTGAGAGGGAAAGAAAATGTTTCATTCGTATTGCACGTGAGGTAAATTTATAACTTTGTGGGTATATCTGTAAACCAGTCAAGATAGATCAATAAGCAGAGTCTGGTCCTAGTCCCAGCCACCCTTCTGCTTCCATTTAAATCAATCAATTCTGGGAAAGAAGGTTTGTGTTAGAGGCAAATATTTTAGTAAATGGCTAAAATTAAGCAGGTAAAAGGTCGACACGCTTACATTGGCTTTACTGTGTGGATACTTTCCAACAACAATTTGGCGACGGAGATGAAATAAAAGAACCCACACGGCGAAAATTCCAAACGCAATGAAAGGAAAGCGCGGTTGGTGGAAACGATTTTTAAAGAAATCCTAATATCACCATAACAGAATAGTGAGTTTCTAAATTCCTCATTTGATTCACTCGTTAACAGCGACCTCACAATCGAATCTCGGTTCAGAAGATTGAAAAATATATTTCAATCTGATTTTGCTGGCGCTGATGTGGTTGAAAAACAAGGTTGTTGATGAGAATATTGAGGACGACGGTACACGAAAAGCTTATAACTTTCGAGTACTGTAGGCATTCAAACTCATTAAGTTTTGACAAGATCATGAAATTGTTAGAGGATATCTTTGGTGAACAGTTTTCGTTGTTTCTTTTACGCTAAAACTCGACTGGACCATGACTCAACTATTAATGTGATGTCCATCACGATAGAATGTTAACCTGGACCGGAAGCCGGATCCAATCCCAATTGAACAGAATTCACGCAAGGCTGAAGGTATGGTATTGGCGGCGAAAGCAAGAGACAAACCAAACGGCGATCTTCAAAGAGGGATTGGGACAGTAGGAAAAATTCTGCCAGAATAACGCTGTTCCACTGTGGAGTGGCTGTCAGCATAAATACTCATTGTCCAATCAGAATGCATTAGCTGTCAGTGTATCTATCTCTGTATTCTAATTCCCATGAATGATTCATATGTTTATTGACGTGTAGTGAATACACATGTGTCGCTCTGATCTTGACTTTTCTACAGAGTGACGAGGATGATCGACGACAAAACGTCGGATAGAACTGACAACGCTCGTTTTAGCGGTTTTAATGTTCGACCACCGGCACCAATGAAAATGGAAGTGGATGAAGGATTGGCAGAGAGATGGAAACTGAGGAAGCAACAGTTTGGCGACTTTCGGACGTTGGCGAACCTGACGAATACCGATAAAGCGTATCAAATGGCGACGCTGAAGAGTGCGCTTGGTGATCAGGCGATGAAGTTCATACAGCGTTTCGCATTTGATGAGAACGAAGAAGCAGATGACTGGGAAACAATCTTCGCGAAGCTCGAAGAACATTGCCTCGGTCAAGTGAACGATACATATGAACGATATAAATTCAATTGTCGCGTCCAAGATGCCGATGAGCCGATCGAACATGAAAGAGATCCAGAGCCTCCAAACGAAATGAATTTGCGAAGCAGCACAGTGCGTAAGTTCATTTGAAAAACGGAAGGATGTGGAGTGGCTATCAGCATGATTACTCATTGTCCAATCAGAATGCATTAGCTGTCAGTGTATCTATCTCTGTATTCTAATTCCCATGAATGATTCATATGTTTGTTGACGTGTAGTGAATACACATGTGTCGCTCTGATCTTGACTTTTCTACATCCACATACGAACCCAGAATTACACCCTAAACGACCGGTACCCTACGCTTTACCGGAAAGTGTTCAGAAAGAACTAGACTAACAGCGGGTGTGTGAGTAACACATTACTTTAGACTGTGTGTTGGCCTCCTTTGGTCGATGTCGACCATGGATGTACATCACAATCGCGTGAATGTTCAGGTTTTGCAACTAACAGCTGTTTTAAACCCTGCGAAGCTAACATGTGATTACTTGAAAAAATTTTGAGTTATTTTAATGTCCGAAATTTAAATTGCACAAATCAACTACAACTTCCTCACCGAGAAAATCGTCAAAAAGGCGGACAATGAAAGTTATTCTACTGCAAGTGGATCCGAAACTAACGTCGTGCTGCAATTGGTTGAAACCGTGATATTCCGACCCACTAATTAGTTTGGACTTTGAAAAATGCTTATGATCATTATCAATACATCATCGATAGAATATTCTAGAAATATCGATTTGTGTTACAAAAGTAAGGCTCATTCCCTAGTAATCGTTATTTTACGATCAAATGGCTTTTGGCCTTCTTTACTGCAGTGGATACTAATTTCTAGGATCGACTTGGTTGCGATTTTATCTACAGTTTGCCGAGGTTTGGATAAGCGTTCGCGGACTGCAAATGATATCGAATTAGGTTAGTCTGATTGATGATTACGGAATAGTTTGTCTGCACATCTCTTCATCATCTAACTAACGCCAGTAGATGCATTTGAACTAAGACAGCATCAACTGAAAAAAACAATCTCCATCTGCGAGAGTTAGCCACGTTTTCAAGAAATCGCATAAAACGAGGATAGACATGGATAAGAAAAAGAACAAATACCAACACGAAGTCGTTTCCAAAGAATCTCGCTGATGATGTGATTAACCGACAGCAGTAAACGTCTGTAGCCTACCATTTCATCTTGACGATCGAAAATAATTCAACATGCTGAATCAGTTATGGGTTCTACTCGAATGAGCACCCTACACCACACGAAAACTGTACTATGATAGAATTAGTATCAATAGATATACGAATGTTTGCAGTAAATACTTGATTTCAAATTAATACACACTTGAATATGTTCCGCCTTAACTTCTCTCAACAATTTCGCAATTCCCTCAAGCGGTTCGGAATTCACCATCATTGTCCGCTCTTCCGTAAACTCAGGGCCCTTGAGTTTATCAGATTCAGTGAAATTACTGTGATAATGTTTGAGTAGTTCCCGTAGTAGCGTTGATATATCATCCAGTTCTTCACCTTCGCTTGTTTGAAACATGGCGGCTCTGACATTTGACGGAGATGAAGCAGCCTGTCGGTAGCTCTGCTCACTATAGGCTTGCATCAAGGGCCATCCCTGAATCAAAGGTTGTTGCACTCTGGTTTGCTCGTGTTGAACTATTGGAAACAATTGGGAATTTTGTAAAATATGCCCCATGGATTGTTGTGGCAAAATCGCGATCGGTATTGAATTATCCGGAATTGCAGCACGGACAGCGGGCATCGCGATTGGCTGATCCTGTGAGTTGACTAATCGGCGCAACAGAATTTCCAATCGTCGGCGAAGACGTAAACGCCATTCTTGTTCAAGTTGAAAACGGAGTCTTTGATAGCCATTCCAAAGAGTGTCAATGTAGCTCAAAATGTACCCAGGTGGAAAAAGCGTGGAAGCCGCATTGCGATTTTTGTTCTTTTGTTTTTTCTTGCTTGCGCTAATTAAAGTTGATTGATCCGCTTTTGCACATAGATCTGAAACAGCTGAAACATGAAATAAAATCTTGGTTGTAACGGAACCAGTAATGAATTTCATATGCATTGAGATGTTAAAATAAACTGAAAACCGTAAGCGGTAGAAATGCTGTCAAGCTGACCAGACAGTGCATATTTTTGAAATTCGAAGTTATACAGATGATTCAAAGTAATTCAAAATTTCAATGGTCTAAAAAGCAGTTACCATAGATTAAAAATATCGGGAATGCATAAAGATAACAAAGCTGTTTTGTATGGAAGGTCAGATTATGTACTGAGGTGCGAGTTGGACCAGCAGCTACATTACACGATCCTACATTGTGTAAGATAAATACAATCAAGTGTTTAACTAAAAAAATTAGCTTTGTGATAGACTTTCGTCCGATTTGGTTACAGTTACCGATACTTGGTTCCAGCCTCACACGAGTTGCAGTCTACTTTCATGAACGTTTAGCGCAGTGTAACGAAATCGACCATCCTGGCCTCAGCCTTCCTGATGCGATGTGGTATTCAGTATGCCTAGTCAATCGAGACGAATGTACGATCGGCATCATTTACCGCACGCTATCATCTGAAAGCTCTTTTAATGATAAAATAATCGAATCCTTCCAATGCATCACAAGCTGCTAGACTACTCAATTGCTGATCTTGAGCGATTTTAATCTCCCGCATCTGTTTTCAAGAATTTAACACTCACTAGATTCGTTTGAACATAAATTGAAAGCGCTAAACGAAATTGATTCACTGCACAACCAAGTTGACCATCAACACTCACTGAAGGGGTCTTGGCCAACCTTCAACCATTGACCTCATTGAGTAGACAAAAGTATTCAGGAAAATCCTTAAATATCAGTCTCCAGGATTCACAAACTCAAGAGTTTGTTTTCATTCATTCTGGCTTATATTACAATACATTTCTAAATTATTAGAATTTGAATATTTACGAAAACTCGAGGTTTATACTACACAAATGCAACCACAAGTAGTAGTTTATTATCCGGAGTAGAACCTAGAAATGGTTAGCTATATAGATAGAGTCTTTGGTAACTCATAAGTATTTCGCTACCGATGCAACTTGAAAAACACTCCGTATGATACGGAATCGCGTCACGACTGTTGTCAGATAAGATCGCATGCAGTTCCAATGGAACCTGCTTAAGAGAATGAAAAATAATCCTAAGCTTCTCTACAAGATAATAAACGAGCGATCAAGAATCAAACCAGGCGTATTCTCTGTACAAACTCCTAATTGATTAACTCACTGTGCCCAAGACACTACCGATGCTTTAACAACGTTTTACTCACTTGTCTTCAATCTTAAGGGTTGCATCTCATATCAAGTTTTACCATATTCACCACATTTCTAATTATTAAGTAAAATGACTGTCAATGAATATATGGTTGGACGGAAACTTTGTCAACTAAACGAAAAGAAGTCCCCTGGCGCAGACAAAATACCCACGCCATACTTCGCAGGTGTCGTATTGCTTTGACTGCTCCTCTCACGCGCTTATTCAATCTCGGCCTACACGAAGGAAATATACCACCGCATTGAAAAGCCGGGATGATAACTCCTATATATAAAGGTGGTAGCCGTTAAGACACAGCAAACTATAGACCGATAACGCTACTTCCGGTGATCTCTAAATTAATGGAACGCATTGTGACTGCGCGCATAAGAGAAGATTTTAAAAATCGAAATATTTTGACTGCAGCACAACACAGTTTTCGAAGTAATTGTTGCTGTTTACCTAACCTTCTTACAATTTTTGAGGATTGGACCCATGCACTAGACGAAGGTGAGGCTGTACATGCTTGCTATAGCGATATTTCCAAAACTTTCGATAGAGTCAACATTAACATTCTAATATGAAAGCTCGAAGCTTATGGAATAACGTCCAAGTTCGCGTTGACAGCACCTTATCTAGAAAAATAGACGTCACGAGTGGAGTTCCACAAGGGTTGGTGCTTAGACCTCTTCTATTCATGGCGTATATGAACGATATAGTAGATGATATTGGATTAACTTGATACCGTTTGCCGATGACATTAAAATATGGAAACGTGTTAGGTCTCTTAAAGACTGTAAGGCATTACAACGTGATTTGCACATTTTATTTCTTCGGTCCGAGACAAATTATTTACCATTTAACCCTGTGAAATATAAAAACTGCTTCTTGGAAAATCTCTGCACAACACGTATCAACTTGACACGCAAGATCTCGTCTGGACCACCGCAGAAAAAGATCCCGCTCTCTGGGTGTCGTTTAACGTTAAGCCAGGACATCATTGCCGAACAGTGTACAATAAAGCTTGCCGCATATTGAGTCTTCTAAAAAGTATATTCAGAATTTTTACTCCCCTAAATCTTAATCCAGTTAATTATTCCGTATGATATTGCCAAGTGAAAATTATCCCCTAAACACTTGCTAAAGCCCGATGACCTTACTCGAACACGAAAACAGCCAAAGGCTTTAAGCATTCCGCATTCTCGATAGGATATTCGTCGTATTTTTTTCTCGGTCAGAATTTGTTTCACTTTAAACATTTTGCCTGAAGAAATCATACGCTCGGAATCTGTTGAGGTTTTCGTTTCTAAACTCGGTGAACATATGATGAACCATGCGGTTTTGTGACTGCCCCTGTTGATTTTCGGAAGATTTTATATTTTTTCTCGATATACCTCATCATCCTATGATTATTGTTAAGCTTACTGCTTTTCCTACCAAAAAACTTTCTGAGTTATGGATTTGGTCAACATATACTTGTCAAGTTCAGCCTTGAACATGTTCAGTCTTGATGCACAAATGATAGCAAAGATGAACCTTGGACAATATGATCTATAGTGTTCAATGGTTAACTTATTGTTCAAAAAGTTCTATTGGCTATCTTTGTCTAATCACGGGAATGAACTTACATATCAAGCACACGGTGACTTTATATTTCACAACACTTAGTATGACTATCTAGTCCGATTCGAGTGTATTAATTTCAATATTTCACAACGTTCAGAGCGATATGCAGTACCCCGTCAACAAGGCTCGCTGGTCTGATGTATCTGTGCCTTCTCTGGTGAACTAGCTCCAGCTCCCATTTTTCTGAAGCTTAAACCCATTGCTTTTCACTAGTTATCGGAAGACTGCGGTCAGGATGGATTTTCTCTCGAATCAAAGGATTCAAGTATTTATAGTTAAAAATTTAATATTTTACAACAATACAGGATTACATTCTGAATGAAAATGTGAAAAATGGTAGTATAAACGATTAATAACCTATCGATCGAGTATCAATCAATATCAATCTCGAGTGCATTATATGAGAATTGTTAAGTGTACAGACTTGGTATTATTCATTCATTTCGTCGTCGCATAAACAACTGAATAGGAGAATGAAATTCGATTTACGTTAGACTCCAATAGGCGGATTTACTGTAAGATACTTGTACATTTTGCATATGTTAATAGTTGGCAAACGTATAACAACGCGTAAAAATTAAATACAATGAGAATGATTTAAAGTAACTAGTGCCAAACTAATGCAGTTTGACCCCACTGGTTTTCGTCTCAAAGAACATGGCAATGATCAGAAACGGTTTAATTTTAAACTACTACTGGACTAGAGTTTCAATCTGACAGCGGAATAGCGGAAGTCTCAATCTGCATTCTTGAATAATATTTTAATCAATTTATTCGTCAACAATCAAGGTCACTCGCGTACTCACCTGTGATTGGACAGAGAGCCAGCGTTGGGTCAAACACCTCGGTTGTCAATGCAGAGTATCCCGACAGATCGTCTATCAGCACTACGTGATTTGCTTCTTTGGTTAGCGATCTCACACCTTCAGGATCGGCACCTTTCAATCCAATACTAATCACAAAGTCAGATAGTTCTTTAATCTTATCCTGCAACGAATGCATCGGTGTACTTTCATTAGCACCTGCTGTTTCGTTCTTGCCCATTCCAAGCTTCCGCAACATGCGCAATAGCAAGGCACTTGGATTGTCGGTCACTGCAGCAATCGAGTAATCTTTTGCCGTTGAAGTTTCAAAGTTTCCTGATGTTATGAAGACTGCCATGCGTGTGGTGTTAGACTCTGCTCCAGTTCGAGGAGGAAATGCAGAATTTATTGTTTCCAACAGCAATTTTTGCGAATTTTTATTCTTAGAGACTGTTTGATCAGCCAAATAGGGTAGGCCACGAATGGAGTATAGTAACTGTGGCAGACTTTTGGCATCTTTGGGCTTTATAGTTATAATTTGATCATTTGAATAAAGTACGATCGATACCAGCACATTTTGTTCCCCAATTGTGAACTATGAAAAAAAAGTTTTAATGTGTAAGTCAATCAAAAAAGTTGTTCGAACAAAATTTATGTTAATCAGTTATATTTAACAAGCATTTCATGGTTGTTTAGAGCAGTGAAGGCAAAATATCAATGCTAAGCAAACTCTGAAGACAGCTTTCATGTATAGTTGAATATGTTTCAGACCGATCAGGAACCCACAATTATGTAAAGGTTTGCGACGTTGTTAGCACCTTCACCAAAACATAAAAAAGTGGTTTAACACACGTAGGGGATGGATAAATTGGCGTTGACCTCGCCTGACTACTTTAGTTGACTTATAATTGGTCAGGTGAATACAATTTCAATCTGAATCCTGTTCTTACTGACACCCTTGGTTTGAGGAAGCTTCTATGTCAGAAGCGAAACGGTAACAAAACTCTGCACTAACTGATTCATCGTAAACCACATTTACATGAACATTCACGGATGAATAGCTATCTTAATAGTACACAGGGTATGCCGCGCGTGCGTACTAAATGTTTTGCTGTACGGCAGTGAAACATGGACCACCCACGGAAGACACGAACGGAAGCTGAATGCTTTCCATCTACGAATCATCCGTCGAATCTGGAACATATCTTTGATGGACAAAGTGACTAATGCTGAAGTGCTTTCAAAAGCTGGTCTACAGAGAATGATCCTCCTACTACGACAGCACCGCCTGCGGTGGCTTGGCCACGTCTACAGAATGAAAAATGGTCGTATTCCGAATGGTCGTATTACTCTATGCTGAGTCGCAATTAGGAAGTTTACCATTTGGAAGACAGCACTTGCGATACAAAGACGTTTGCAGAAGATATATGAACGCTTTTAGCATTGACACCGTGAGCAGGGAAGAACTTGCTCTTGACCGCTCACATTGGAGGCATTGTGTAAAGCGTCGTCTGCAAGTTGGTGAGAAGCAGACACAATTATTGGATGCTGAACGCAGATCACGCCGCCGGCGTGCAACTGACGCCTAACGACCGAGTTCTGCCTATCGTTGCAAGCGCGGCGGGAGAGCTTGTTCGGCCCGAATCGGGCTGTTTAATCTTTCGAAAAGCTGTAGAACATAAAAATTAATTTTTTCTACTATTTCTGAATTGTTGAAGCAAGTTTAGTAGCTTTACTGCTAACATCGACCTCGACCGAACGAGTTTAAACATATCACGTGTCACTGATTTCTGTTTGATTGATATTGATATTGGTCACATTCGTTTCTCATGTTTCAATTTTTTCCATGCGTGTATTGTAAAGCTTGATGTAAAATACCGAAAGGGATATTGTTCGCTCTACTTGTGTCTTTTACTCATCAAAACGGGAAATATGTAGTCAACTGTAGGACGAAATGTTGAGCAGTTAGCGATCAATGACTCACTTTCATCAGATTTTCATAAATGCGCCTAGTCTGCTAAAAATCACGATTGAAACCAAGATCAATACTCGCAAGCAGCGTATCTAGGCTTATCCAATAAACAGTCAGATTATCGGCAACATAGCAGACAAGAGATTCAGAGAGAGTCTTGAGGATGCATTATAAAACTTTTGTACGTTTACCCACACATTTTAAGGTCATCTGCGGCTATACCGATCAAAATATTTCTCCTAAACATTAGGATTAAAAAAACTAGTATACTATTTGTTAGTGCTTTACCCAAAATCAATTTACGATAAAAACACTTAAAAGCGACCAGCCAACACCATTTAACCAGATTAACTCTCAAGTAATACCATGTTCTGAATGGATATTCGATTTTGAGAATTCTGAACTTTGACTTCGTTCACTCTTATATTAATGATTTTAAATCAAGAAACGCGGAACGGGTTAATTCACTCAAATTCGTTGGTGAACAAGCAATATTCTACTCATACTTCTGATACGACTTCCAGTTAGCATTTACTTCTTGACTGACATCAAATTCGATACTCACTTTTCTCACCACATCATTGATATAGTCTTTGAGGTAATATTCATACGAGAATGGATCGATAGCAGACGAAGCTTCAATAACAAACAACACGTCCGCACGGATCTTACTCAAGCAACCTGTATGAAAGGTAGAATGATGAGTAAGCATTATTGAATGAATGGCGTGAAAACTCAAGTAAAAATACTGGGTTAATATAATATGCACTGCTTTAATCCGTCAAAAGAGCAGCTCAAACGCATGATTGATTTAATCGATTTTGAATTCAGGACGATTTTGATTGCCATTAGGATACGCGGCCACATTGGAACATTTTTACTTGCAGACATGGGTCCATTTAATGTTATTTTAGGCTCTTGGCTAAAGTTAACTGATTTGTTGGGACGATGGAGACGATCTGAAGGCAAAGACGAGATTGATGTACTCAAACAAACGCCAAGTAGAGCTGGGGACATCACTTTTATACTATTCCTTAGAAACCTTGAGCCGAAATATGGCTAAAATGTTTCGACTCATGAAAAACGAGTAGACCGACTCGAAAAACTCAACTAATTGCCCAGAAAGAAAACATAGATAAAGGCATTCGACTTTAAATTTAAAATTTCTACGCTAATTCAATGAAGCAAGATTGCTGGATCTACAAATTCTAAATCATTTTCATAGTGGATTTTAAATGTTACGCTGATGTTTGATGGAATAATAAGAAATTATTACAAAATATTCATTTGCATGCTGCTCGCATTCACACCCCCCGACCGGTTTCGTGCTGTTTGCACTCATCAGGTAGGGACAGTAAGATCAGAATCCGCATGCGCTTATTATTATTACGTTTTGAAAAGTAGAAAGACATCCCCAAACTAAATGACTACTACTGATAAGACCTAGCGCGAACGAACGTCATGCACAGCGTTGTCATCAGCTTGACGATCACAGATGAATAACACCATGGTGTAGTTACTTATAAGTAATTTCTAATAGACAAAACTCTCTATATAATGGACTATTAATAGGTTGGAGCGGTTTACGATATGTACGGATTTCTGCTTTCAAGTGATGGATCGCTTATTTAAAGTTCCAGAAAATCATTCTGACTAGATATGGCAGACACAACAAAACCGGATCCAAGTAACCGTGTTCCCTCGGTTTTTCAACCGTGACCTGCTTGAAACATTTTGTGCCAAGTAAACTTATCAGATGAACGGTTTGTTTAGGTTTCCTGAAGCGCAGGAAGTTCTTGTTGCGAACCTCATTGCGGTGCGAATGCGAGAATGTGTTCCTCATCTTGATTCCCCATCAGACTCTATGGGCTCTAGCGGCCTGGTTTGTGGTGTCTGATGGATAATTGAAGCAGTGGAATAATGGTATAAAGCTTTAGTATTTTTTGTCGAAAATCGCACTCATTGAACAAGAGGTAATGAAATATGCTACAAGGTTGGACCGGAATAATCATATTTGCTCAGTACAATTTTCTCACATTTTTTACAATCGGTTTGCTGAGTTTTGGATCGGTAGTTTTTTGTGATTTCTGAAAAGTAGGATGTAAACATATGATCCAGTACATCATTTCGATAACGAGTTGGTGTTTACTACGTTTCCACTGTGTCAAGGTTCATTAAACCAAACCTCACTATTTCCGCCCGAAGATTGCAAACAGCCAGAAACCGGTTGTATTCTGTAACGGCTCTTTGCAGAGAACGAACACGGAAAATGGTATTTCGACCAATTCTCACATTAAAAGAATCTCGATTGATTATTTGGTTTAGTTTGATTTTGTTGTACTCCTACACCCCTGGTTCCCATATTCTTGAAAGCACTGACAAGGAAAAGGACTTGGGTGTGTGGGTGAGCAGCACTTTGATACCGTCACATAACGTCACAGCTGTCTATGAAAAGACGTCATGAGTACTGCTACTGCTAAAATGCGTGTTCGGGAGTTTCACTAAGCAAACCGTTCATCGAATAATTAATACGTACTTGAGGCCAACCATGGAGTATGCGGTTCAGGCTTGGTCACCTTGGTTACAGAAGGACATCAGCCTCTTGCAGAGAATATATCATCGGACCACCAAGCTCGTACACGGTTTGAAACACAAACAATACGAAGATCGTATTGCAAGTCTCAATCTATTCGACTCTCGCTACCGCCGTCTTAGAGGTGATTTGACACTTATGTTCAATATACTGCATACCCCCAACCATCCCCTAAATCAACTATTCACGCGACTACCACACAGAACCAGCCGGAGTCACGACTATACAGTACATATTCCCGACTCGAGACTAAACTGTCGAAGGTACTTTTATTCTGTACGTGTATGCTTTACCTGGAACTACCTACCGTGTAATGTTGCACATTCACCCAACTTGGATATATTCGAATCGAATTTGGACAATTTCATGTTGACCAATCCAAACTTTGAACCTATATATTTTACACCATAAAAGCTTTGAACTTTGAAACCAGTTTCTGTCCAATGGATTTTTACTTGATTCCTGAACTGCTCAGTAAGCAAACAAATCACGTTTTTCTACCCATGTTATTCGTAGTTCCCATATTATTCTGTGGTTTTTGTCAAGCTATATGCTTTTTAGACCATTAAAATTGAATTGAATTGAATTGAATGCCTCAAGGCAGAATCGGTGAGACGTCGACGAAACTGTTCTCGGAACACCCGCCTACTCAGTTATTAAAGTAAGCGATCAATTCACGTAAACATCACATAATCCTGGAACCAGATTTTATTTTGTTTTGGGTTTGAAAAGCAGCTTATTAAGATAAAGCAAGAAATAATAAAATCTCGTTTAAACCATAAACCGATTCGAGATTTTACTCCATCTGCGAGGCTTTCGGAACATCGTGTTTCAGTAGTGGGTGCCACTGTGAAGATTGTGCCATTCATAGTCGCGTGTTGGACAGCTTAAACACACAAAAATACATTGATTTTTAAAATCCTTATGAGTACAAAGATAATCCCGAGGTGAAGCATAAACAAGCATGAGGTTCAAAGCAATCAAGGTTTCTTTACATAAAATCAAACAGCTGCACATTCCACGAAAATTTGCCTAAATATTCGAAGAATCAAGTGTTCCAACTTACCTTTTGTTATTGAAAGGCGAAATATTGTCTTTCGCTTGCACCATATTATTAAATAGAACATAGGACATGGTGCCATTTCAGCCTGATTGATGCCAAGAGCATTGCGGAGCAAGAACTACCGACGATGCGACATAACAGTTTTCAACAACTGGGTGTCATCAATGCAAAAAAATATGAGCGCAATCGGTTAGAGCAGTTTTGGGTAACGTTTTACTTCTGACCCAGAAGCTTCGTCAGACCAAGGGTGATAGTCAGGACAGGGAACATGATTAAGTAATAGTCAACCCCCCCACTGTTTCGACCTTTCGCTAAACAGCTTATGGTACGTCTACAATGTGTCACGTCTCGTGGGAATGACCAGGATCAGTGGTCGATTTTCTTACTAGTGTGTATCTACGTCATCAATCATCATCCATAGGGAACATGATTAAGATTTGCACTCAAATTTCTTTGCATTACGAATAGACGATCAGTCTTAAGCGTATTCCAATAGATTGCTAGGTGTCTACAAATTTTGTTTATATTTAGGTTCACTCAGGTTCAAATTCTCGAGAGGAATGGCTGTTTATAACTATATGCCCGTAGTCACACTGCATTGGTTTCGGATAGGTTGCGCTTATCAGGGGTCCATTAAACAGTGATTGCATACGTAACAAATAAAAGCCGAATAATAATGAGACTCAGATAAGGCACTATGAGAACATCAATTATTTCAAAATTGACATGCAATGAATACGCCAAACATATATTGGTATGTCACATACATTCTTCTGCTCACACTGTAAAGCCCCACACATGTAACGAGGCAAGTTTGAAATATTGGTAATTTTGCCATCAAGTATAAATGCGGAAATGAGCGGGTACCGGGACCATTCACATTTCAATTAAAACTAACTGGACTGATTTGCCTGTTAACTTTTAGATAACCCAGCTTTTACACCATTGAAAACAAAATAAAACCTCATAGAGGACTAAGTGAACAACAACCTATGGAAAATCTCAACATTTAATTAAGTTATCGACTACACTGAGAATCCATCAAAGTTAGGTCGGGTAGTGCGCAGAGTCTGAGACTGCTTGTGTGACAGGATTATTTCAAGTTGGTCGACCTTGGACAGAAATATAAAAGGATAATGAAAGCGACACTGTCTCAGACTTCCGCACTAAGATTATTACCGAAAGTTTCCCGCCACACTCATTGATATAGGTACCCAATAAATACATGCACCAGGTCCTGGACTATGGATCGCAAGCTTGGGCACCGTGACTGGAAAAGGACATCGCGTTACTCAAGAGGATTTATCATAAAGAAACCAAAATGGTCACTGGATTTTATAACCCACCCTTTGAACAGTGTGTAGACTGTGATTGAGGACTTTCAATCCGAGGTGACCTAATTCTGACACACAGAACAATCCATACGGTGTCCCACCCACTCAAACTCTTACTCGAAATTGGTCCCTCGACAAGCTATCCCACATTTCCCCTAAAACTCCCATCGAAAGTTTTTTTTTCAGTCCGTGTATGCATTCTCTGAAACAGCTTACCACGAGAGTACTCGAAACCATCAGAGTTTCTGTTATGCACACGTAAGTGAAAAACGCGTTTACCGAGAAAACATTTCTAACTGCCATTACTACTGCCATTAATTTTACGCCTCTTTCGAAATGCGTGGATCGAAAAATGGAAATAAGGTTTGTTGATTGTGGTATTGTACAGCTAATCGATAATCTCATCAAAAATCTTACATCTTGAACACGGTGCTACATGCTCATTAAAATTGTACTGCACTCCTGCTCATTCGGTCTGTAAGTCGGTGACCTGCGAGCCAGGAATCAGGACATGAATAATGCTGGTTTGGGATTTAATTTTAGTCAACGATAAACACAGGTTAATCTATTAGCACGAAATGCATCGCTTCTGATGTGGAATTTTAATATAACCCCACACATTCATATGTGCGATTTCGTGAAAACGTTTCAAATTTCACTCGCAACGGAAAGGAAAATTTGCTCACCGAAATGGGTATCAACCGAGGCACTCGCCACAGCGAATAACGCGAAGAAACACAAGAGTCCAAAGCTATATCTTGACTGTGTAAAATACATTCCAACGAAGTGATTTCCACGAAGGTAGAACCAAACGCTATAGTGTATATGGTGTGACTGGTCTATCGATTTTCAGGAACGGTGATTTATAGCGAGCGCGCAACTTATGCTGGTTATAAAATGGATTTTCTAACAAAAGGCACATAAATCTACAAGGAAATCAGGGTTCGTGTTTTAATATGATCAATGGGGGCGTCGAAAATTGCCACTCGAACTGTAGACGTGATCCCATTTGAATCCAACAATTGAACAGTGGTCGCTCGTCAAACAACCTAAAACCTTTAAGCTGCTTCAAACTATTGTTTTCCAAACTCTTTTTATGAATATGACTACTCAATCGGTCCCAAACATCCTTCAACATATTTTCTGACTCAAAACGTCATTTGAGGTTGTGGGCAAGGTTATTTTCTGCCTCATTTGATCCTTAACTGAGCTTGGGCATAGCTATAAATAACTATAAATAATCGAAAATTGAACGATTAAAATCAGTACAAACGACGTACAGACCCAAAGAATGTCGGCCTGCGAGAATGAGAGGCTATGAAATTGATCTTATTTAGTGTATAAAGGCAGACAATTCATGTTAGAAGGATTTATTCGTTAGCAGTATTCCCACACAGAACCTTTTGTTTATTAAATCCCATAAGGCGAAGACATTCTGTTATATTTATGTACTACAATTTATTGATTCGACAGAAGGATGATGATTTTGTGACTGTACGTGAATTTATTCGGCTATTTGGATTATGAGTAGCACGTAGTTAAACGAGAATTTGAATCGCATTTCCTACACAATGATAGCATTAAGTAACTTGGTCATTTGTGGAGTCATGTTTTTTTCTCTGGAGCGCAAACGTAGATATTATAGGGCAATATTTCGTGCGGCGGATGTTAAACTTACATCCCGAGGCAAATGGATCCCAAATTTTTTTAAGATTTCAAATAATCTCTGTTATTAGCTGGCAGAATCGTAGGCACTGGACAATTATCCGTAATAGAATATTCAGTAGTTCGATTGATACAAAGAGGCAATATAATGTACATTAATCATTGGCTAGATACTGTATATATACGTATAAAAAGCATCGTTTGGATGACTCCGTTGGTTCTTCAATATGAAATCCAAACGGTTTCATCCCACGAAAAAACAAACCGTTGATCATTTGCAGCAGACGAAAGGCTTGACAAAAACTGTTTGGAGGCGGTGTGTTGGTTCAGGCTACGTGAAATTACAGTATGTGTGTAAAAAGTAAAAAGGTAACCACTCACAATAATTCTTCGATTGAATTGAAAGCGATTCTCCCCGGCTTGGCAATTGACTACTCCGGTCCAGACGTCAAAGTATTATCACAGAAGCAAACGCGGTAAATCCAAGAATTAGGTGTGGCTGAAATATGGAGCGGTCCTTTTAAAGCAAGCAAGCAATCTTTCCACAATCCACAGTCAGCATTCCAAGCACGCAGTACGGGTATCAAAGGAGATGAGAAGAGCAACTCCGAGCGGACGAAAATTTATATTCGTAAAATCCGGGTACAATTCAAAAAGTGTAAATTGATTGATACAAACAAAAATGTTGACAGAAAAATGCCATAGCGGAATTAATAATCTGAAGTTATAATATGACCTTCAATCGTGTCCAGTGACGGTATTGGTGAACAGATCCCCTTCGAATGTTTGATTACTCTTCTACGTTACCAAATGGAGCGAAAATGAGTGCTTTTGTTAATGCATGGCAGTTAACGCCGAAAGGAAGCTCCCATCATGATGTCCTGCTATTTGGTCTAATGCATGCTCCCTTCCAGGTTTATAAGATCGTCCCAGAGTGTCTATGCTCTTTCTTCTACCTATTCTATTCTTACATTCACTTAAAATTTTATATTGCTCAATCTATAATACAGTTGAGCATTCGATATAGATAAACCAAAAATTTATGCAAATACGTAAAATCACTTCGCATAATCCGCTGCTGAAAATTTACAGATTACTCCGTTCTGTTACGTCACTAATCTTAGAAAGCCTCGAGCAAGTATCAGGAAATGTGTTTAAAGAATCAAATTCAAGGATTATATAAGCATATGGCAGACTTTACACAGAGATTGACAAATATGAAAAAGGCAGCATCAACAATACGCGATTCAGTGCTGGTGGAACAAGCAATATACACGAACTAGTGTGTAGATATTCGCAACAAATCGGTTGAAATTACTACGATTGATTGGAAGGGGGCTAACTTCAGAAGTCAGCCGATTGACGTATCCCCTGAGTGTATTGGATGTCAGTGTTATTCAAGCGAATCTTCATTTCATAACCACCTGTGTTACGCATGAGTCACAGGGCGAGATGACTTTGATCGCGACGATACATGTTGTATTGGACAGATAGGGCGGCTGATATCGGCTGTCTAGGTCTCTAGGAATCGCTAGACTGTTGGTGGATGGAGTGCTAGTCAACCATGCTCCAAATATATTTCCACGAATATAAATTTAAAATTGGAAACAATATTGTAGAATTTCAATCCGGATCGATTTTTCATTTTATTTAAAGGTTTCATTGGCCAAATTAATCACACACAGATAGACAACACGGATAAACACATCGTGCCAGATGCGTTGTTCTAAGCACATGAAACAAAATTCACATAGAGGCTCTTTTGTAAAAAATAGGAGATTTACACCGAGTCGCGCTTAGCTTGTTCAGAAAAACAACGAAAGCATTCGAGAAAATAAAGTGTTCTGTAGCCTCGCGGTTCAGGGACGGCGAATCGCTTCTGAAGGAAGCAAGAAACACGGAGCAGGACATTCATGCTAGCATTTCACACAAAAAGTATGACTGTAGGAATGACAAGTGTTCTCCACGATTAACATATGATACAACATTTGAGCAACAGTCTTCGGAAAGAAGTGCCGGAAATATAAAAGGCGAACATATGAGGTAGCATACAAGTAAAAATAAAAGGAGAAATCAGCTGAGGCTGAACACCAAGAAAAGCGTAGCAAGCCTACGAACATTGGTGACCTCAACACGGATGTGTTGAGTCCAAGCTCAAATGTTGTAGCAGTATTATTTCGTATTCTCTCTCGGTAGATGCTACAAACTAAACATAGCTAGCTGTATTTTGATTAAAAAGGAACCCCTATATTCAAACATTCCGATTTCACTTCCACATATTAACAAAACATTAATCTGCTATAACGTAATCATAACGATTTTTACACTAAATTTTAGAAAGAATTTGCATGCGTATTTCCATTATAAGAATATCGGGAACCCAATCGCGTCATGACCTTATTTCGTGAATCTTCAACTAACTTTAGAAGAGTCAATTTTCCTACTTGAGCGATATTTCTGTATTACCACCTTGAAACGAGGATGCACAATTTCCTTGTGACTAAAGTTTTAATTGAATGCTGAGCGTTCAAGGTCAATTTTGTAGCGTAATCGTGTCAGTACAAGAAGAAATATTGCCTACTTGAGCTTTATTATTTGAACATTGATTGCACAGTTTTCTTGTTTCACACTTTCGCAAAAAATTTAGATTCACATTTGCCTGAACAGATTTTCGATAACAAATATATTTAGCACTGAACTGAGCAGATTTTAGTGTGAAGTTTTAAGTATTAATGTCATATAGGCTTTGTGGAAATGTGGTTAATTTTGAATGACTGTAAAAAGTGCACGGGATTGGTAGGGATTTTAATGTCTCGTTTGCAATTATGAACGTTATGCTCCGGAAAAATAAAATTCACGAACACTAAGAAATGTAAGGAAGAAGATTCAAGATTCAATATGAATTTGATAACGCAAATTGCTTTTGGGAATCTACAAGATGAAAACCGAGCTACGTTAGATAAATATAAATTTTTTTGAAATAATCCTCACTAATTGATATAATGCAAATCGGAATTATTCAGCATTAAATCGTCATGTTTTAAATTGAATGTTTTTAATCTTGCTACTCTTATCACATCTGCTATGAGTGAACCAAGAGCGGTAACAGCGCAAAATAACCGGCTAATATCTTCTAGCCCAACTTGGACGGCAATATTTTGGCCAGCAAAAGAGACGTACATTTTCAATATCAATGTTTTTTCATCACACAAGTCTTTATAGACGATGTGCCAACAAGTATACCATGAAGAAGGTACATGATGAAAGAAAAAAAGAAAAAAAGGGGGATTTTTTGTCTGTTTGTTTACACATGCCGTTTTTGATCTTTTTTTGTCTTTTTTGGAATAAGGGAGGGTCATTGATAAACGGGAACACAAGCACGGCAGGATTCTCGCCAATATCAATGTAAAAACACCTAAATATCGCGGATCTGCTTTTTCAACCATAAATGTTGAATCTTATCTCTCATGCTACACATCCGCGATATTTAGCTGTTTTTACATTGATATTGGCGAGAATATATATATATATATATATATATATATATATATATATATATATGAATATATAATGGTGTTGTACAGCTACAAGCTTTTTTATACCGTGTTTGGTGCAACCGAAAGTCGACTTTAAAGACAAAGATGATGGTACCCAGCGCGTGCGTACTAAATGCTTTACTGTACGACAGTAAAACCTGGACCATCCACGCAAGACACGAACGGAAGCTGAATGCTTTCCATCTACGAAGCATCCGTCGTATCTTGGACAGTGACTAATGCTGAAGTGCTTTCGAAAACTGGTCCACAGAGCATGTTCACTGGATTACGAGAGCGTCGCCAACGGTGACTTGGCCAAGTCTACAAAATGGTCGTATGCCGAAAGATCTACTCTATGGTGAGTTTTGCGCCGAAATCCACGGAGCTTGATCAGGAACCAATCGTTTGATTTGACCGACCGACCTTGAGTAAAGTATTGATTACTCCGATGGTGGTAGCGCAGCACTTACGAAAATTAGACGAAAAGAAATCTCCAGGACCAGACGAGATAACTTCAAAGCTGCTCAAAACCTGCCACGAGCAGTTCTCTGAACCTCTATCCCGCATGTTTAATAATGTGATCCAAGCTGGCGTGGTGCCAAAGGACTGGAAAAAGGGACAATTAACATAAAGGTGGTTGCCGTCCTGAAGTTAAAAATTAGAGGCCGGTGACATTGCTGTCTTCGGCATCAAAAGTTTTGAGTGAATAATAACCGCAGAAATAGTGCAACATCTGGAAACGAACGAAATTTTGACAGTTTCCCAACACGGATTTCGCGGAAATCGCTCTTGTCTAACAAATTTGTTGACAAGCTTAGGCGATTGGACGAGGGTTGTAGATGCGGGGTTCTGTATTTATGCGTGCTACCTGAACATCTGTAAAGCTTTCGACAGAGATGATCATAATCTACTCTTGACCAAGCTAAAGAAACACGTTATTGTTGGAAGACTATATGAATTGATAAAGCAACAGCAACAGACACACCAGAGTTCGTGTGGACGGCCTATTATCAAAGAAAATCGATGTCATTATCAGTGTTTCACAAGAAACAGTGCTTGGACCAATACTGTTTCTAATCTATATGAACGATTTGCTAATACCAAAGGGTAGTAAGATCGTTCTGTTTGCTGACGATAAAAAAGTATTGAGGCGAATCAGCAATACAGCAAAACGATTTGAATGTTTTAACAACCTTGGTTTTTCCTATTAGTACAAGCTCGGCGAATAAAACCTGGAGTACACCAAAGAAGAAAAGGACCTAGGTATCTGGATTTGCGGTAGTTGAAAAATGTTCTACAATGCGAAGTCGTTTACAATAGTGTGTCTCGGCTGCTAGGCATGTTACGGCGGATATTTGGACGTTTTCCCCGGGAAGTTTCCGTCTTTTATACACCCGGTTTTAGACTATACCCCACAAGCCTGGACACCATGACATTTTACTTCTGGATCGCATATATCAGAGAGCTTCTAAGCTTGTTTGAACATTAATCTTAGGCTGAAATTTCGAATGAAGCGTTTATCCTTTCTACGCGTAAGGTGAAACGCAAGAGCCAATTAAAACAATCCAGATAGATCGAAATAATATATTTATGAAATATAATCAACAAATAGGAAGATAAAACTGGAACTAACGAGAGACAAAACAACAAACAATGCGTCTATTTACAACGGAAATTCCATGCAGTACGAAGGCTGGGAAAGCTCTGAAGATCGACACAGGAATCATCATCTACATCGGGCCCCCGTACATGTTCCCTGGATTGTATGGCCCGGGATGCCTCATAAGCCTTTGATGTGCACCAGGCCCGAACGCTGTCGGATGTGGCATAGATGGATTGGCTCCAGAACCCTGGGGCATCATCCAAGGTGTTGTCATGGCGCGTGGACCGGTGTTCCAGCTGGGACCGGTTTTGAAGGCAATCGATTTCGGTCGATGCTATGAAGAGAAATTCGGAAAGAGATGGGAACTCACATATCAAAAATACCAAAGCACACGATCATGCATAAGTGTTCAGCCTGATAGGTAAGGATGAGTGAAGTGCTGTCGAAAGCGTGCCTTCACACGGCAATGTAAAGCTATGGAAAATTTTAAATGCCAGGATGGGTCGTTGTTCATAGTTCTTCTCAGAGCTGGTATGGTTGATTGCGGACGTTTCGTCATTAAAACTAGATGACATCATCAGCGAAACGTCTTTCGAAGCAACTGAGGGGAAGGTCACGAATTCAATTAGAAAAGAACAGAAATCATCGCCAAAGGCAGAACTCGTCACGTTCGAGAGTTCCTCGAAGCGTGGTATTCGACACCACAATCAATCAAAGAACACATTCAAGTGAATGGGGTCTACGGACCAATGAGAACACGCCAACGAGGACATGCAAGGATTCTAGCCAATCACAGAAGATTAGGTCCAAACACAGCAGATAAATTCGAATGATGCCCACCGTCCAATTGCTTCGAAAGAAGTTTCGATGATGATGTCATCTAGTTTGATGACCAAACGTCCGCAATCAATAATATAACTATGAACTACAATCCGATACCTGAGCTACAAGTTTTCAAAGCCAGGTTGGGTCGTTTAGATACATCTGAATCACAATTAGGTGGCATGTTTGGTCTTGAAGGCCAACACACAGATAATGGTGAATGATTCCTACAATTCTGTGCAAAATCTCGATTAGTCATTAGCAGTACTTCCTTACGCCATAAAAGATGTCAATGTGCCATATGTTGCTCGCTAGATTGAAGCCAACGTTCGGCCCAATCAGACCATATCACCATAAGTGATCGATGGAGAGGTTGCATTGAAGAGTGCCGCTGTTTTTGGAATACCAGCATAGATTCAGATCATGCTCTCGTTAAAGTTCTCGGGTACAAAGCCTACAAATGGGAAACGCATTGCGAACGAAAAATTCTCTCAGCCTGCAGTCCAAGAAATTTATACAACCACCGCGCAGAGACTGGACCTTAACGTGGTGCGATGTTTTGTGTACCTCCGTCAAAAATCCGGATATACTGAGTTGTGTACTTCGGGCACAAGCAGAGCTACCCAGACCATGAAAGTCGATGAATAGTGGTCAGACGAACACGGTCTCAGCCCACTGCTCTTTAGCCAAAGGCTTTGGCCGAGTATCCTAAATGTTCTCCAGGGCGACCTGGTAGTATATCAGCCCACATCTCACCATCTCTACCGTTTCGTAAAAGAAACAAGAGTTAGGCAACAGACCAATGGGCCACAAGGCATGCTGAGGTATCAAACAGTTCATGCCAGGCTGATCGGGTGGAATTAGGTTTGTGCGCCTTGAACCGAGGGTTTGACAGAATAACCTTGAGTAACATTATAATTGTTTGAAACCCCATTTAAACTGTCTTGTCACCTTCACCCGATGAAGGCAAGCAGATAGAAACTGATTGTAACGTTGTCGTGCGAGAGAGCTAAGTAGGTGTGTAATCAGCGCACATGAGAGCATGTTTTAAAGGTTCACTTGGAATATTATCATTGCATTTGATAACCGTGTTTTGTTGCACGAATACCTCATAATATTTCGTTCAGTTTTGTTTAAATTAACCATCTTGGCGAACGTGGATGCATTTAGCAACTGATATCGCAGGTAAATAACTAAATCAAAACTTAAATTTTCTTATCAATGTTGACCAAGTAAGCAAGCTAGTTAATTTTTATAAATGTCAAAAAGTAACTTTAACGGACGATTGAGAGCATTTGAAAAGCATGTCATGAAGCGAAACTGCATGAATTGTTTTCCAACCAGTGGCATTGGCTACGGCTGACAGCAACGGTTGAATATCAAGGGATTGGTTGAATAATCCTTAAAGCACAGACCTTCTGTATAGCTGGATTAACTTGGTCTACATCATTACCGCACATATAACACAGTGCTAAATTGAACGGTCAAAGGTGCTGAGCTGTATGCGGATAAACGTTGGAGTCTGACTGCCATTGTCTCGAATATCTGTCTAGGCCTGGGCAACCAGGTAGTATCTTACTTTACTTCACTTTTACTTTTGTGCGACTATCTCCTCCTGGAGGATGAGTCGGCTTCAATGAAGGTTCTTGGGTATTTGGGTACAAAGCGGCGTCCCCAGCACCACTCGGCGTTTGTTCGAGTCAGCTTCTCTAGCCTTTGCACAACCAAGTGCGACCTGCAAGGCAGCAGGGAGTTGCCAGAAAGAGGTGGTTTACCAGACTCTGTTCCAGGGTTTTCCTCAGGGTTTTCTCCCGAAGCCTTTCCCGCGATCGGGTGTCCCGCAAGGCAGCGGAGGTTTAAAATCAGGGTTTTCCTTCCCTTAGATGAGATGCCATCCCAGGCTAACGAGCTCCATCTGCTCCATCTTAGCCCAAACACAGGAATTTTGCCTGGATTCGGGCTTATGATTTCATGCATACACACACACACCAATGGTTAAAGGAGCCGGTCTTCGGATATGTTGAGACTAGTGTCACCGGTTTCCGAACATATGAATTTTACGAGCATAAATGTTTCGCATCCGAAGTTCAGACTGAATTGATCTAGCAAGCAGTTTAGAATATTGCTCGGCCATATCGCCCATGTACTAGAGGATCAACAACCCATCAGGAACGATTTCATCATTCCAGTGCATTGGTCATTGTTTTAGACCATAATACAATCTTGACCGAATTGTCGAGCTCCGGAAAGATGAACTTATTTTGACTGCGTGACACAAAGCAGCAGCCATTCAAATCAAACTAAATTGCGAAAGACTCAACCCTCACACATGAAATTCGACATGAGCTTGCTAAACGCGGGGCGCGAAGAAAACCTGGACTAGATCTGAAAATAGATGGCAAACGATCGCTAAGTGACATACCATTGTGTGCGGATAACCGCGAAGAGGACGTACAGAACGATGATGCGCGCCAACACCTCTGGAAAAGCCAGAAAAGCGGTCGATATGAGCAGAAACGTAGAATTCGATTATGTTAGAATGTTAAAAATTAAATGCAACAAACTATCTGTTACTGGAAAACAAAACGTACAGATCAGCGCCACCGGAAAGGCGCATTCCACCAGCGAGAGGAGCACGTGGAAAACGAAGCGCAGATCCACGGGATTTTCGCGAAACAAGACTTCCCGGAGTGGTGATATGACGCGATGGAGCTGCCGTGGACGGGCTCTCGGATCCGCCCATATGCTTGGCGGAAGTCGGAGAGATTGGGATGACCTTACTGGTGGATTTCACATTCGACGAGGAAACCGAAGTACTCATGTCAGTAGGAGAGGCTGGAGTATCCGTTTCGGCTTTTATCAACTGCAGAAGAAAGGGTTTAAACACATCAGACGCGCTTAATACAGTGACCACACCGAGTGAGGGAGATATAACCATAGGTATTAAAAGAGTACGCTCACATTGAAGGGGTATCGACAAGTAACTGCGACGGCCTATCATTTTGCCTGGATTCAGGCTTAGGATTTAATGCATACACGCACAAATATGCATACATACACACCTGAGCAACAATGCCACCATCTCGCATACAACAGGGGGATAAAATTTAATGCCATCTTCAGCTTTGGCCGTAAAAGTAATCTACTGTGGTGACGAAAACATCACAGATAAGATGTAGTCAGGATGCTCAGGTTACCATGAAGAATTACGAGAATCTATGTAACACAAATGAGAGTATATTTAAGATAATCACCGAAATAATGCAATAAAACATCCAGCAAAGTCTATTTGAATTCAGTGGTATCTGTAAAATTGAATACGTCGAAATCCAGCGAAGGTTCGAGCTGTAAAAAAATGAAGAAATTGAAATCCAATCATAACATACTGACATGATACCCAATACCACTAATCAAATAGATGTTCTAGCATTAGTGCTACTCACGAGTATAAAATGAATAATAAATCCCCAAGCAGTATGCAGTGCACGATCTTCGCCAAATGAAAAGTACGGTCTACACAATGCCGCAAATGCGTTAAAAATAACACCAAACCTTTAACGAACTTGTATGTTTGAGCAAGCTATATTTACAGTCGATAAATACAAACAGAAGGATATCTTACCTGAGATGCATAAATTATTCAAAACGAATTATAATTACCGAGGAACCTGACAGGCAAAAGTGCTTTCTAAGCAGTCAAATTAAGGCTCAATTCTGCTAAGCATGTCCTCGGCTTTGATTGTGTAATATTGGTGAGGTGCCAGCAATAACTTGGTAAGCATAACGCTACATCACTTCTAGCATATTGTTATCAGCTTTAGGCAAAATGAAAATGTACGACCTATAGTACAGTCCAGCTGGTTTATGAAACTATCGCTGACCGCATCCACCTATCCATACATATATTGAACAGGCCAGTTTCATCCACCAGTGGTTTTAAAGTTCATATCACCTGCCGAGTGAAAACAGTACGAAACTGGTCGTGAGATGTGTGTGTGTGATGAAAATAAATTATAAAAGGGTTATTATTTGCTGGTAAGTGAACTGCTAGATTGTTCGCTTGTGTGATCGGCGTACGAATAACTTGCCAGCCTGAAAAATAACCGTGTGATTACAGTGCTGTAACGTTTGGTTGAAACTTTTTCTAGTACGTTTGGATCCCACTTTTTAAACGCCTCATATTTTAAATGAAGTTGAATTTACAAGTGTACTCTCGTGGTCTCCAACACCAGTTTTCAGATGTACACTATATATATGTTGACCTCCTTCGGTCGATGTCGACCATGGATGTACATCACATTCGCATGAATTTTCATGTTCTACAGCTTTTTGAATGACTAAACAGTCCGATTCGGGAGGAACAATCTTTTCCACAGCGCTTGCAACGATAGACAGAACTCGGTCGTTGGGTGCCAGTTGTACGTCAGTGGCGTGATATGCGTTCAGCAGCCAAGAGCTATATCTGACCCCCTTCAGCTTGCAGTCGACGCTTTACACAATGCCTCTAATGTGAGCGGTGAAGACCAAGTTCTTTCCAACTCGCGGGGTCAATGCCAAGAGCTTTCATATCTCTTTTGCAAACGTCTCTGTACCGCAAGTGCGGTCTGCCCAATGGTCGACTTCCTAGTTGCAACTCACCATAAAGTAGATCTTTCGGGATACGACCATTTTCCATTCTGTAGACATGACCAAGCCACCGCAGGCGGCACTGTCGTAATAGGGTGAACATGTTATGTAGACGAGCTTTGGAAAGCACTTCAGCATTAGTCACTCTGTCCATCCACGATATGTTCAAGATACGACGGTGCTTCGTAGATGGAAAGCATATATATACATATATATCACACAAACACACCTCGTACTGTTTGCACTCGTCAGGTAGGGACAGTATGATCAAGACTTGAAACGAGGTGTAAACTTTAAAACCACTGCGGGATGAGGCTGGCCTGTTCAATCACATAGGCATGGATGGATATTACACCCTTGTATATCAACAAAAATCCATGCTTGCATTTATTTCCATCACTGTACAGTGTGCTATGCTACCGCAGATATTTTTCGAATTATTGTTTGCATGCAATTTAAATATGAGCATAGCGAGGAAACACAGTCAAGTAAATTTAAAAAAGGGCGACCGCAATGGGGTTTCAGACATACAACTATTGAATGCGGGTAAACTTACTTCAGAGGAAGTGTCACATTCTGTTGTCTCATTGCAAATAGGATCATCACCAGTCGACAGTTCGGAATTAGATAGGAGAGTGTCATCAGGTTGGTTTTGCATAGAATGAGAAGCTGGCTCGATTTGAGATCGAATTGATTCAGTGGTGCTTGTGGTTGGTGTCCTGTGAGCGAGAAATGATCAGGGGAAAATATAGACACTCGTCAGCAAAGAGCAAGATACAGGGCCATTGAACAATGTTGAAGCATGCTTTAACGGAAATGTTAGCGTAGCTTAGAGCATTCGCATAACAAAAACTCTAGCGCACTCGCGACTACGAGAGGTTTATAATAGTGCCCAGCCTCAAAAGAAACACGAAAGTATGAGGCAGTGGGTGTGTGCAGCCTTGGAGAGTGTACACAAGAAGCAATACTGCACCGTTGGCCAGAATCGGTTATAAAGATGTCTAGAAAAAGAGTTAAAGTTATTTTTCGAAACTGTTCAATAGTAAATCATACGAAAATATTCCAATAGTAGCATCCAGTTGGAAGGAAAATCAATTCCCCACTTTCACCGAGGTCCAAAACTAAACGAATTAGATGGAAAATACAGACCGAAATTCATCTCAAGGGTAGCGGTGCAATGAACATTACAACGTGTAAGGCTTTGGAATAGTACGGCCGTAAGGTGGCACATATGACAGGTCGCCCATGCCAACACTGGAGAACAATTAGGGTAATCGACCAAAGCTTTTGTCTAAAGAGCTTTAGCCACAAAGCAGTGGGCTGAGACCGAGTTCATCTGAGTTCTATCTGTCGACCTTTCTGGTGGGAATATATGCATGTATTTAGGAGATCACAAGCCTGATCAAGGAGAAGTGTCGGACAATCTTTGACAGTATGTGGAATAAAATACTGTCAGGTTGCCCAGGCCTAGACAGACATGAGAAGGAAAATGGAAATGGTAGTTAGAATCTAGCGTGTTTCAGCATCCAGCTCACTATCGGTGGCAACCAATTTAGCACGGTGTTAGCCGCTCGGAATAGAAGTACAAACGCACATCCCTGATGTGAGTAGCTCTGCTTGTGCTCGAAGGACACAACTCAGTATAGCTCACTGTGTTACGGATGTACACAAACCATCGCACCACGTTAAGGTCCAGGTTCGATGGAGTACGAGGCGATAGAGCGTTGTGGACATGATCGATCAGCCAACTATGCCGTCCTGGCCGCATCCCATGCTTAACTCGTGTGCAAACAGAATCCTGGGATGCAGAAAGCTGAGGATCAAGAGAACAGCTACCTCAAGGCTTTCTCTGTGATACATCATAACAGCCAAGTTTCAACACTAAACACTCCGAGACCGCCAGTGAATGGGGTTTTTAAAATGGCTAACTAACCGGAAGACGAACTGCTCCAACAGCAACCAGTTCAATAGTTCAAGGCTTTGGCTGTTCCAGCCGAGTCACACGTGGGTTAACTATACGATAGATAACACGTATCGATATCTCACTCTTATACACGGATGTGCAATTGTGCAGTACTTTGTGCTGTGCGGCTAACCGTGCTAAATTGACTGGCCAGAGGTAGTGAGCTGCATGCTGAAACAGGCTGCAGTCTCACTACCATTTCCTGTCCTCTTTTCTTCCCTTATATCTGTCTAGGCCTGGGCAACCTGACAGTATCCTAGCCCACGTGCAGTCTCTGACTCTGCGGCACTTTGCCTGGATCAGGCTTGTGCTTTCTTACCTTACCTTACCTTACTGAATTATACTCATAAAACAGGGGAACATTTTACTGATTCCAGTTGGACGTAGACGAGATACATGCGCACTAGATGGTTCCTTTTATTCCTTCCGTGCAAGCTATCTTATACTGCTAAGGAAGTGTGTGAAAATAAGGACTTTACGTGTGTAGTAGGAGTGAACGGGTAATGTTGTTTTGCAAGGTTGAAACACCAACCTGAAACACTTACTCAATATAAAATTTTTCGAAAATATTATCTCCTTTAGGGTCTTGCGCACTTTCCCACAAGCCAGATGCTTCATCAGAGGTGGAGATGCTGTTTTCATCGTTCTCCACGGTGCCCACCTCTGCAACTCCCGTAGAGGACTGACCGGTCACATTGGAACCCGTGGACTTTGCACGAAGTTTGTCTACTATAAAAATTATGCTTTTGTTCGACTGTTTCTTGAGTTGATTTGGGTTAGGTAATGAAGAATTTGTGTCAAACGATTGATTGTTGCTTGCTTCTAGGGACACGGATTCAGAGGCGCTGGTGTCATCGGATGGGAGAAATGCCGTCAACGACTGATCGGCATCGGATGACTTGCTGTTAGATTTCAAAACGTCTAAATCATCCGTCGGAAGATTTGAAAGTTCGTTAGAAGAACCCACAAGCAAGGAATGTTCTTCCGATCTCTTCTTTGGGATCTTGTAGCCTTTGATGAGACCACTGGTGGATTGTGGGACCGAGAGATTGGCGGTGGAACCGAATGGAGGAATACGGTTTTTCTTGGAAGTGACAACTCCTCTAGCCGATCCCCGATGATGAAAGCGTGCAGTGCCAGTTGGCTTCCCGGTTACAAAAGACTTTATTGTTTCATCGGGATTGGATAGCTCGAAATTATCCACATTGTATTGGGACAGAGCAGTTTGTTCGGAGGTACTTATGGGAATGTGTGAATGTTTTTTGCGCTTGCATTCTTTAACTTGCACCGCAGAAGATGATCCTACATGGCGCTTTCCGCTTTGAATTTCCGTAGTGATCGGTGAAACCGGCACTGATTGGATCATATTCGCTTTTCTTCTTTTTAAAACCGAAGAGGCAAGCTGACTTTTCACAGAAGAAACAAGGCTGGGTGTAGGTGCGCAAGTTGTTTCCACACCCCTCTGCATGTCAGTTCCCGAAGCAGCACCCTCAGTGGGAATTAAAGGGTCACCACTGGATGACTGGGGTGTCGGTTTCATTTTTTCCGTTAAATTGTTCGCACGTCTTTTTCTTTCTTTCTTAACGACAAGAGAAGCGTGCTCCACAAGAGATTTCGAGATTTTACCGACACTGTTACTGGACTGGTTAGGGTTACTTTGTAGCATTTGAAGCATGTACGAAGTAGGCTTCCCTTCGACCGAACGCTTTTTCCTTCGCTTCACGGCTTGGGTATTCGGCTGCTGTTTACCAACGAACGGATCAGTTGGAGTTGAAGTGAATTTATACGCATCCAATTTTGGAACAGACGACGATTGCGCAGGCAATGTTTTAATGGTTACTTTGAGACTTGTTTTCCGTTCTACAGTACGTTCTGGAATCGCATGAATGGAAATATTTGCACTGGGAAGTGGGTGACTGGAAGAACTTGCCCCCGAAGAGCTCATCAAAGAAGAACTGGACGCGGATGACGAATGCTTAGATGTAGAGATGCCACTAGGAGCGGCGTAAGAAGTATTTGAGAGTTCAAAGGCAAAGCTTGGTGTATCATCAAAGTCGTAAACGGATTTTCGCGTACTCGCCATCGTTGTTGACGGGGCAGTATACGACGACACGACTGTGCCCGTTGTGATTAAATTCAACCCCGACGAATAAGATGCCACTGTAGCGATTGATGACCGATGGAAAGCATCTACACGTTTAACACCAGGTGCAAACGATCTCGGAGTCGAACTAATCAAAGATCCTGTGGTTTGTGGATTGTCGGCTGCGTTGATGCGGTGTTTTTTACGCTGCTTTTTCGGCACAGCCGTTATTGGAGAAGGTGTAGACATGGTTGGTTTCGTTTTAACATAAACGGGGTTGCTTGAAGCAGGGGAAAAGGGCTTCGTCCCTACTAATGCAGTACCAGATGAAGCGGATGGATTCATATTCAGACCTGGAATAGCCAGCTTAGGGTAACTAGTAACTGGGGTTGGGATAGAACAGGATGGTATGGCAGATGAGATGTTAGATTGCTGCCGATTCACGTATGATCCATCTATCACCGGTACAGATGATCCAAGGTGGTGCCGGATAGAACTCGAGGAAGGTATCCGGGAAAGGCCACTTGAGGTTGAAAGGGGTTCCTCATTCAAAAGATTGACAAGCATTGAACCAGTACCACTCGGAGTCATTGTAGTTCCAGGACTGGTTGTAGATGGATCTGAAACGTGCCACAGTTAAGTATTTAGAAGCTACATAAATGACACTTTGAGATTATACGACCGAGGAAAGAAGAGTGCTTACATTTCTGCCCAACTGCCAAGGAACTAGCGATTACATTGCTAGCATGAGAGAGCGGAGACGAGCACGGGATCACTCGATTATGCAGCGCAGCCAGAGGGGCGAAAGTGCTGACAGTCGATTTGGAACAAGAAGTGATGGAGGAAGCCACACTTTCCGAGATCAAATCGCGAGTTGGCGGTTTCGATGGCCAATAGTGATTCGCGGCAAAATTGAGATTGGAGTCAAGACTAATCGGGATCGAATTTGAGGACAAGGTCTGCTGAAGTAGAGCATCACCAAGCAAATCATCCAAGCGTAGAGTACGTTGGCTAAAATTCACATTTCCTGTAAAGGATAAAAATGCAGACAATGAAAAAATGTGGTAAAAATTAATCGTTACGCTAGGTTGATTGAATGAATCTAGGTGGAATGGTGAAAGGTTTATGGTATGTCAGTTTCAAGTTCACGCTGTGCGCAGTGTGTATATTTAACGACTGCCTTCGTGCCGTGTATGCATTCACGTGGGATTATGCAGTGATTCTTCACTGCAGAGATAACGGCGGTCGGAAGCCAGGGCACAGTAACCGAGCCAGTACGGCTGTACGAGTATATTGACAACCACGTCAGTTAGGGAAAAGATGCAACGTTGACGATGATGAAATGCGCTCGAACAGACAGGGGCGGTGTGTGATTAGAATTTCTCGTTACTGCCATCATTATCGTTTATCCAGAAAGCATTCGTGGTAGTTAGAACCATAGAACAAAAGGTATAGAAACGGTCTTGAGAAGCATATAATTAAGCGAAGCTGGTTTGAACTTGAAAGTAAACGAGAAAAGAAACGCTGACCTAATACAAACAGTCTCGCACGGTTTCATAGAGTGATATGAGTTATTTGAATACGTCAGCAAATAGGAAAACAAGTACCTTTTATCAGGTTAAGTATATTTATGTATGATGTTTGAAATTGCAAGCCTGGATCCAGGCAAAGTGCCACACAGTCTGAGATGCGGTCTGGTTGCCTAGGACTAGATAGAAGTAATAAAAGGAAAAAGGCAGTGAGATTCCCGGTGTGTTTGGGCATGCAGCTCGATAACGTTTGTAAATGAATTTAACATGGTTACACCTTTGCGGTGGGGAAGTACTCTACAATTACACGTGTGTGCAATCCGGTATAGTTCTGCAGAGTATAATAAACGACAAGGAATACTTTGAACGTATCCTAATCGAGGCAAACGAGCAAATATCCAAGTACAAGAATAGGCCTATGTAAAGGTAATAAGCAACTACCACCGATACGTGCAAGTACTTGGAGATAATGAGTGTCAAATACACGACCCGCGAAGGTGTTCTGCATGGGCCGACGGGAAATCCCAGCCAAAGCGCAGTGTAATAAGGCGGACAGCATGGTACAGTTATTCGTTGCTGAAGTAAAAGAATGGTAAGCCGCAATAAGTGACGAAAAGTAGCACACCGTGCTTGTTTTGCACATACGTGGTGAGACCACATCCCCCAAAGTGACAACATGGGTGTAATCAATGCGCCAATGTATCAATCAAGCCGTAATTCATGTGACTAACTAGTACTCGCGTCCGTCACCTGATTGCGACACAAAAAGAAAACGCTGACGGAATATCACACCGCCTTGTCAAGAGGAAGTTAACCAGAGATGGACATCCTAGTCCCATTGCGGATAAAATGTAAGCCAACATAACGGTGAAACGAAGCATCATCATCATCATCATGAAGCACAAGTCTGCGGCCAAGTCCAGCTTCTGGCCTGCACGAGTGACTCCCCGAGCCCGGCGGAACTGCTTCTACCAACAGGAGAAGGGGTGAAGGCGAGTGACTGCCGCCTGAAAACCAGTTTGCTTCGGGCAGATGGAGCTCGTTAGCCTGGGAGGGCATTTCATCTAAGGGAAGGAAAACCCTGATTTTAAACCTCCGCTGCTTTGCGGGATACCCGATCGCGGAAAAGGCTTCGGGAGAAAACCCTGAGGAAAAACCTGGAACAGAGTCTGGCGAACCACCTCTTTCTGGCAACTCCCTGCTGCCTTGCAGGTCGCACTTGGTTGTGCAAAGGCTAGAGAAGCTGACTCGAACAAATGCCGAGTGGTGATGGGGACGCCGCTTTGTACCCAAATCCCCAAGAACCTTCTTTGAAGCCGACTCATCCTCCAGGAGGAGATAGTCGCACAAAAGTAAAAGTAAAGTAAGAACGAGTGACCACAAAAATTCACACAGAAATCGTCTAATGAACCACAGCTTCTTTAATCACACGAGACTCGGGTTGGAAATATTTTGGTTACATCAAAAAAGACCAATGTCCAACTCGCGACGAAATGAACGTTCTCTGTACTCAGCATTTGTTTGACATCGTAACAATACCTGAGATACGGTGTCAACCTCACATGAGCGATGGCGAGATCTCTAAACCCAAAACAACACTGTTTCGAGGGAGACCAATTAAGAACAGGTGAGGATAGCTGCTTAGAACGGCGAAAAATTATACAGCAGACTAGTTACAGAGACTAAACTCTGGAGACAATTGCATCGTTGGTGTAGTATACCGTTCAAAATCCTCATGGGATGCACACAATGAAAAACTCTTGAAAACAATGCAGCACGTTGGAAAATGGTGCAATTCTCAATCACAGATTATGGAAGACTTACATCTGCCTGAATTATATGAACGAGTAGATCATCCACCCCAATCATTAAATCAAGAATTTCGCGAACAATTTGATCATATCCGAAATTTGCAATAGACGTCTATCCTAGATCTAGTCTTAACCTCATCCACTCTCCGGCGGATCGAAGCGACCACGTTATCCTGCTCTTTCAGTATTTATGAAACGCCAGTAGGACGCTAAAGCGAAGAAAACTAAATAGAAAAGTAGATGCATTGGCCTGGTGGAAAGCAAAAGTGCCGCACCGTCAGAGACTGCACGTGGGTTAAGATACTGTCAGGTTGCCCAGATGGAAATAGAATCGGTGAAGCAGTCTACAGTCGTAACTTCCATTTTCTATCGGATCTAGATTTTCTAACAAGACTTTGCACTTGGAAGCTCAAACGTGCATTCCGAAAGACGATGGAATACTGCAAAACCTGTCCTACATAATTTGAGAATCGTTGCTAGAGTTTCGAGAGATTTGATGCCAGGGACAATCAAGCATGCTGCTCGTTATAGGGGATAACTTGCGCAGTATAATATACAACACAGCTTAAAACAGATTGCTGTCTAGACGCGGCAAACATCATTGTGTACACGTCAAGTGACAGACGATTACTCTGAATAGCGGTGAACTACCTTCTGTAGCTATAAAGACTAGGAAATCTTCAACATCGCCATAAAAACAAAACAAAAATTCAATGGGGTATTAACAAGGCATCGAGACAATTCAGCGTTTGAAAATGGCACCAGTGTGCGTAGAGAACTGGCAAAGCACGTACCTTGATCCGCGTTTTGAGGTAGCGCCGGTGGTGGCGTAGTGGCTAATACACCCGGAGGAAGTGGGGGGATTTTGGCCGTGGAAGTGATCGGAGGTAAAACAGTCACATCTGCTCCATCGAGTACTTCAAAACGATCCGCTCCGCTCAAAACACCGCCAGCACCCGTGGCACCTTGAATACTCACATGAGAACGCGCCCGACTCAACATGTGACGCAGATGATCCAATGATTTCCGGTTTGGCAGTACATCGACATGTTCGGGCTGAGTGGGAAGCGATTGCTTTGCAGATTCACTTGGCCCGTGCTTTAATTGACGATAAATAGGACAACCTAGATCGGTTAACAGACGAGCTAAACCGATGGGAAGCGCATGAACACGAGAAAGCAGTTTGACGAAATTCTTCTCAATTGCGCTGAAATGGTTGGGTATGTTAGCGACGGAGTTTGTGAATGAGAAAGGCTGGTTTATTGCCGCATGCTTGACTTGATATGGGCCTACTTCCAGATTAACTGAGAAAATAAACAAATAAAACGAAGTGATTCATTAATGCAGAAAAAGAACCGCTAAAACAATCTCGATTTTCAATCGGGTGATATGAAAATAAGAAAGCGTAAAATATTATCGAAATGCCTCGGCCGCAAGAAGTTCGAAGCTAGTTGAACTACAATTTACCGAAAGATTAGTAATGCCCCCGTGGGACCGATCGCCAATCCAAGCGAATCCGGAAAATGAAAGCTATCTGAAGTACATTTATACCTCAAACAATAGGATACAT
>JACCGJ010000921.1:0-140477 GCA_013407085.1 Atriophallophorus winterbourni
CGCTGAGCATTGCATGTCTTCTTTGATGGTAGAACGAATTCCAAGAATAACAAGTGTTGAATTCTCAGTGCATCTATTAGGATCGGAATGACCAGCAAAAGCGGCTTTGAGATGCCGGTGGGGCGCCATCAACTAATCCATTCACGTTCGGGTGGTAGGCGGTGGTTCGTATGTGCTGACAGCTAAGGTGTAGAGTCAAATCTCGGAACAATGTCGATTGAAACTGAGCGCCAGGTTGGGTTGCGATGATAAATGGTGTGCCAAAATAGGCAATCCAGTGTTCGATTAAGACGCGTGCTACAGACTCAGAACGTGTTCTTTGATCGTAAAAGCAATCGGCCGTCTTGCAAAGAGATCGATCGCCGTTAAGATGAATGAATATAAGTTCGATAATGGCATTAATCGACGAGGTCAATATGCAAATGAAACGTGGCCCATTACCTTTTGTAATTTGCTGAGGGAGGCAGTCTGAAATTATCAACGACAACGGCCTTTTCAACGAAAATAATATCAACCAGAAAACTTCCTTGCCTGAAGTCATGCTCAGCTCTCTCGTTAGCCTCAGGATTGCCTACCAGCTCTGGAACTCCGTGGATGATGAGATTGCGATTGAATGTCTTTCTTATGTCGCATGTATTATACCTCGTTTCGCACCATGGAATATCAGCATCATTACGAATATTCAGTGAATTGTTAGACCTAAGTAGTAGTAATACGTTTTCCCAGTCACGCTCATTTTCTAAGTTAACCCTCAAAAGTCTGGATTTATCCTGATGAAGTGAAATACGCCGTCTAGCTAAACGAGTCAATGCTAACGGCACTACAGTTCCAAGTTTCATAATTTCACACAGTTCATTCGGTTTTTCTTCGTCGTGCTTTTGACCGTCTTTGAAGAGAGTGTATTCGGCCTCTGGAACGTCAGTACAAATGACACTCCAAGAGTGTGCCTTACGATTGGTGGAAATGCTATTTCGTTTCTCCAAAGCATTAACTGTTTTGGGATCAGTTGGTTGTTTAACGGCTCGCTTTAGATTCGCGGATTGTGTTGAATTTGTTTCAGACCTCTATAAAGCACGCGGATTATGGGATCAGCTCAGTTGTTCTGAATTTAAAGATCGGGTGTCTCATTTGTTGATCAACGCATTTTTTGCCATTCTGCCTTCCTAGAACCGGAGATGAAACACGATCTGCACGCTCAAGTCTAGGCTTCAGTTTGCTAATTAATAAGTCATTTAACAAACATTCAATTCTGTGTATGCACTCTTCTAAATTCAACATTCCCATATTATTTTCAGTCTGTGAGCTCGCAGTCGTCTTTGTACAGTTTCTAGGTTCAATTCTGCATAAATGACAGATATAGCAAACTCCAGGCATTCCGTCTTTATTGATAATTGTAATAGCATCAGCAGTCAGGGTTACGTCACACTTCATATTAACTTTATCGTGGCAAATAATGCAACTAGCGTGTCGGGTTTTGTGACCTACCACCTTTCTACAAATTTGGCACACGTGACCCCCATTACTGGGCTTTGCTCGTAAGGTCATGACGCCGGGTTGAAAAGATTTATCGATCGCTCTGTGTGGTAAATGGGTATGCGCGCGTCGGCTCGTATGAAGCGAAGTCGAGTCCGAAGCGGATTACAAGTTGCTCATCATCATCATCATGAAGCGCAAGTCTGGAGCCAGACAAAGTGCCAAGCAGCATGAAGCAGGAAAAGCAGATAAGCTGGAAAGCGGGCAAGCGGAATACGCAAAAGCAAATGCACCATATAGCAGTTTGTTTTTGTAGTTTCACTGCATGCGATTTTTTGGGTTTTTTGTTTTGTTTTTTTGTTTTTTGTGTTTTCATGTAAAATAATACCCGATAAAACAATTATGACACATAATAAAATACACATTGGTAAGTAAAGATGGATGGTGTCGTGTGATGACATAATCGTGGACAACCATAATTGTCGCGCTGACTCCGGAAGAGTCGGTAATTATCTGTTTTTGAGAAGGTAAGTTGCATATTGTTCTTTCCAGGTTGAGAGGCGCAAATCGAATTATCTTTTGGACCAAAATGGATTTCATTATCTGGCTTCAGTCCACACTCGGGAGTCATTTGGGGTGGTTTTGCGTTCGATTGCTGATTGTGTGTCCCAGCTGAAGATTCATTTCTTGGTTCAGTTGATAGGGCTTCATCCAGCCGGACAGTATTTGATGCCGAGTGGGCTGCATTTATATCAGTATTTTTGTAATCGTTAATGTTTACACCTTTTGGGATTTTGTGTTTCCATCATTTCCAGTTCGAAGGTACAGTATCAACCATGGTACTCATCAGGAAGTTCGTATTTAGTGGACGTGGCACATTACCTTTGTAATTTGCTGAGAAAGACATTCTGAAAGTATCAACGACAACAGCCATTTTAACGAAAATAATATCAACCAGAAAACTTCCTTGCCTGTAGTCATGCTAAGCTCGCTCGTTAGCCTCAGGATTGCCTGTCAGCTCTGGAACTCCGAGGATGTTGAGATTGCGATTGAATGTCTTTCTTATGTCGCATGTATGACATGTCATTCAACATACAGAAAAGTAAGATGCTCCATCTTGGCAAGAGTGTTCCATGGACATATCGATTGGGAACTGAAAACCTAACATGAAGCTCTCTAGAAAAAGATCTTGGAATGTGGATTAGCGGAATCCTGAAGAGCACAGTTCACCGCCAGATTATATATCGACGGGCCAACAGATTGTTAGGTATCGTTCGAAGAATATTTGGAAGATTCTCTCTGGTAACATTACCAAGGATAATGAATGTCTACCTTCGCCCTACGATAGAGTATGCGGTATCGGTCTGGGCTCCTTGGCTGCGAAAAGATATTGATCTCCTAGATAAAATCTATCGTAGAGCAACAAAGTTAGTGATGGGTCTTCGCAATGTTCCTTACACCGAAAGTTTGCGACATCTGGGTCTATGCGACGTTACCCAAATGAGGATTGGACGCGATATTATTTTGACCTATAGTATTGTGGCTACTAAAGGACATCCACTAAAACACTTAGTTGATTTTTGTGAAGGGAAAGTGACACGCGGACATACCTTATCCCTATACGTTCCAAGTTTCCGTATTGATTGTCGGCGCCATTTTTTCGCCATACGTGCTATATTTATTTGGAATTCCCTACCCCAACATGTGATGTACTCTCCTTGCCTGGCGATTTTTAAAGCGAAATTGGACTTGCACTTGCAAACGAACATCATTCGTGAGCTTGAAATTTGATATTCTCTATTGCTTTTATACTATTCTAATTTTCATGTTTTTATTCATACCGTAATCCTGTGGTGTTGTTAAGTATTAACCTTCTTTAAATACTTGAATCCATGAATCCATTCGCGATGTTGTTTCTCCAATAGTTTTATTGCCCGTAGATGATTGAGTGGTGGACGATGTTGCAAGCATTTCGGCGTTAGTAGGTTTTGTTAGCATCCGTGTGGAAAGAAAAGCTGCTCGTTCGTTTATGCTGCTCGATGGCTATGTGTTTCCCATCGTCTGGCATACTTGAGCGTGTCTCGCCCGAAGTCGTTTGATTTTGAAGCGAATAATTGTAGCTCGGGGATGGGATGTTGTGCGCTGTGTGTTCGCTGAGTTGGCATTGTAGCAGTAGGACGTTTCGTCGTCAAGCTAGATGACATCGTCAGCTGAGCTTCTCGTGAAGTGTTCGTCATCGTCACGTTTTCTGATTTTTATACGCTAACCGTTCTGTTACTTCCCTCGTCATTGGTTGCTCTCAAGGTCACACGGCTTAATGTTCGGTTCCTCATTGGCACACACATGCCGTCCAATTGAACGTGTTGATTCAATGACCGCGTTTTGGAGTGCCACGCTTCGAGGAATTCCCGTTTGTGGCGCGTGCGACCCCTTGCAATGACTTTGGTTTCTTTCCAGTTGAATTGATGTCCTTCGTGTTCCACGTGAATTGATAGTAGCGATTTGTGATCGTGCCTCCTCACCGTTGATTGATTTTCACTCAGTCTGATAACCAGTCTGCTTCCGGTTTGTCCCACGTAATGCATCTCACAATCCGCGCATAGGATATTGTAGACCACGTTTGTTTTGTCTGCTTCTTTTAAGCCGTCTTTCAATTTGCACAGCTGATTGAGGAGTGGTCGCGTAGGTCTTTGGGCAATGTTGATTGCATGTGGTCGCAATATGCTTGCAGCGATTTCTGAAACATGTTCAATGTTTGGTAAGTGTTTCCTGACCTGTGCGTGTGGTTGCTCCGTGGAACAGCTTCTTGGCGATTTGTATGTTGGAATAAAGTTCTTTGGGTAACCCTATTTCTTGGAGACCTTGTAAAGTTATCTTTCTTCATCTATCAGTGTTTCAGGCGATTTGCGTTGCGTCAACGCTCGGTTGAACAGCGCTCGTACGCAGCTCCTTTTGTGTGCAATCGGATGCTTGCTTTGAAGTTTAGGATTTGTCCATATATGTGTGCTTCCGATAGACAATTGTTTGGAATGAGGCTGTATCGCTTCTAGTTAAGAAAAAATCCGAGAACGGTAGGCATTTATTGATTTCAGTTTCTTTCGTGAACTATAATCCTGTGAAGTCACAATTCAGTAGCCTATGAGCGCATTCGACTTGCGATTCCTTGATTATGACGAAAGTGTCGTCCACGTAGCGTGCCCAAAATTTTGGTTCTATTAGAAAAACGGCAATGCGTTCAAATCTCTGCATTACTGCTTCAACTATCGGTCCAGAGATAGGCGACCCGATTAGAGTTCCTTTGATCTGCTCATACAATTTTCCATAGATCTTGAATTGAGTGTGAAGACAAATATCGAAGAGCGTCATTAGTTCCTCATGCGTTATTCGATTTCCGCCATACATTGTTGCGTGTTCCGTTGGCAGCGATGACATTGTTTGCTTGGCCAATGTAAGGTCGATCGACGTAAATAGGGCGGTGACATCTAAGGAGACCGTCGTCAGTTATCTTCAAGTTTTGCAGTTTTTTGAGATATTCTTTTGCCGAGTGTACGGAATTGTCTAACCATCTGACGAGATATAGGAGTTCAGTTGACAATCTATGCGTAGGTGCTCCAGGCAGTGAAACGATTGGACCTAGTGGGATAAATTCTTTGTGCACATTTCGTAAACCGTAGAATCGCGGGATTGAGGAATCTTCCGATTTCATTTGAAAATATTCACCACTCGAAATCTGTGTCTTGAAGCTCGGTCTCTTGAGAGAAGCGTTAATCTATTTTTCTAGTCGTTTCGTTTCATCCATGCTGACCTGTCGGTAGGTGGTCATGTCCCGCTGCCATGCTTCAGCTTCCTCGATGTAATCAGCTTTATCCATAACTACCGTCATCCGCCATCTGTCTGCGGGAGAAATGACTATGTTCCGGTCGTTTATGTTTGAAAAAGCAATTAACTTTACAATAACCATAGAGTGGAACTATATGTACAAATATATATATATATTTTCATTTTCAAGTGTCACTGATGAATGATCATTCCGGCGATAGGGCTAGGAAAAGTTGAAATCCCCCATTATCAATATTTACGTATTGTACCGCGTTATTACATGGCGCAAAGCATTAATCGGTTTATTGTTTAGGTCGAGAGTTGCTGTTGGAGAACGATAGATCACTCCAATAATGCAGATAAACGATTGCTTGAAGTAGAGTGCTGCTTCTCCGCCATCGCCTAAACAGCCACGCTGGAATAGAGACATGTTGGGCAAAGAGAGTTCATTATCAGACAATGAGGCATGGAACCACGTTTCAGTTTTTGGAACTATGGTTGGCCCCGTTTCATTACAAATCTCGGACAATTCGATTAATTTGTTGAAAAGGATGTTCGCGTTTGTATTGATGCACTTAATCGTATTTTTCGTGAGTAATGACGGGGTGTAAGCTGATGCTATTGGTCCGGCTTCTTTTGAGTCTGACTTAACAAGCAGTGATCAATCATGTGGAATGTGATAAGACGTTAAACCGTGTAATGCCGGATCCCTCGGAATAGTCAGTGTCTGAGATGGTACAACATGTGTGCTTCTTATTGGTCGCCGCCTGCTTGGTTGGACAATTAGGTTTCGTTGTGAATTGCTCAGTCCGACTCAATTTGAGCCGGACCCACTACGTTTTTGATGTATTGATTTCTTCCATTTGAATGGAAACTCTGCTATCCGCTGTTTCCAGACGCGAGAGTGTTTGACTTGCTTTGGGTGGCTAAGTCTAACATCCTTGGCTAGTGTTCGTTTTCCTTTATCCATTCCAACCTTACTATTTCACCCATAGCGCTGGTCAAGAACGTAATCTTAAGAGGTTTCGGTCCATCCCCTTTATATTTTTGCGAAAAAGGAACTCGAAAAGTGTCCACAACAACGGCATTAGAAATATTTAGAGTACATGCAATGTAGCGCCATTTATTGACGTCGTGCTCAACGGTTTCCTGATTTGATGCTCTAGAAGTATTTTCTGGTACACGAGGTAGAACTATACTTCGCGATACCATTTGTTTCCTGGCGTTCAAGCTGCCCTTCCTTTCCCACCATGGTACATCGGGATATATGCGGCAGTTTGCATTCAGCAATACGTTCTCGATATCGGCCTCGAATTTTAGTGTTACCTTGAGCAAGCGAGGTTGACCAATATGAGGTGAAGTTGAATGACGGGTTAGACGAGTCACTTTTTCTGCGTTTACGTGTTCAATTTTCATTAGGTGGCAAAGCTCAGACCATTTCTCGACATCGTGTTTCTGTTTGCTATCAAACAGGCTTTCTTGGGACTCGTTGACATTCGTACATATCACGTTCAGCGTGTATGGGGTGTTCTTTTTGCGTATCGGAAAGTCAGGCGTTTTAGAATTAAAAACATTTGTGGCTTGACTTTGTGAGTTGGGTACAACAGTTTTGGAGTGTACAGCTGAGGTCGACCGTAACAGCATATCTCTGTAAGAATTTCCTACTTCTGTGGTCGTTTTAGCTGATTCCAAAACGGGAATAACCCTGCTTTTTGGCTTTTTTGGCACCCGAATAGCCTTAGTCTTAGATTCCTTCAATGGTGGTTCCGAAATCGATGTATTGATATGATGGTTTACATCAGTGATCACTTGCGTACTCACATGATTTACCAACATTTCTTCCACACGTCGAAGGCCCAACTCCAAACCGGCCATTCTATTTTCTAATTTTGTTTCAAAAGTATCGGCTTTGTGCAAAGATGTAGCTCTGCAACGAACACAGATATAGCATGCACCTGGAACCATTTCATTATTTAATAATGCTATCGAGTCAGGGGCTAAAGTGCGGTCGCATTTGCCATGGATTTTACCCATACACAGAAAACACGTTATTACTTTATGCGCCATGGGACTCACCGGTTGTTCGCATGCTTTGCACGTGACTTCGGGACAATTCTGTGTGTCGAGATTCGTCCAATCAGCTGGGCCGGCCGTGACCATTGTTGCGTTCGCCGGATCCAGGCGCTTGGCAATGAGGTCAAGTTGGTTCGATGTCGCTGCCACGGTTTGATCGATCGATTTTTTAGTCCGTATGTTGGTTCTCGTGGTGCGGTGAAACATGTTATTAGCCTGAATTGGGTTGTTCGGCTGTGACGGGTTTTTGTTCGACGGGTCGAGGTGGCTGTTTTGGAACACGTGATTTCGTCATGTTTCAAATAATCCAATATAACTCGTTAACTAAACAAGCTAGAACACAGAAATAAGTATCAAAATTCGTAGCTCGACGTGATCCTTGCAATGATAGCAAAAACCGTAGAATAGTTAGCGATTGAAAAAAGTTTGCGCGCGTGAGCAAACTGTGAAATTTACGCCGATATGATAACTTTGCTGCTAATCCGTTGACAAGAGCAAAACAAATAAATTCCAATAGATATGATCGAAAGTAGCACAGAATTCTTGGAATGAGAGAAATCCAAGTAGATTCGGCGAAGATATGAGCCGAAGTGTCAGAGCAACAAAAAATGCTTAGAAGCTCTCTGATACATGCTATCCAGAAGTAAGATGTCTTTTTGGAGCCATGGTGTCCAGGCTTGTGCGGCATAGTCCAGAATCGAGTGTGTATATGTATTAATCATGCGAAGAAAACACCCCGGGGAAAAACGTCCAAATATCCGCCGTAACAGGCCGAGCAGCCGAGACGCGATTCTGTAAACGGTTTCGCATTGTAGACCATTTTTCAAACTACCGCAAATCCAGACATCTAGGTCCTTTTCTTCTTCGGTCTACTCCAGGTTTCTGTCGCCGAGCTTGTATTGATAGGATAAGCCAATTTCGCGTCCGATCTGAATCATCTTCGACTTTTGCATATTCAATGACAATTTATTTTCGGATGACCAGATGTGCAAAGCATTCAAATCGTTTTGCATAAAAATGCAATCGTCAGCATTTCTGATTCGCCTCCATACGTTTATATCGTCAGCATACAATACCATCTTACTATCATTTGGTATTGGTATATCGTTCATATAGACTAGAAAAAGTATTGGTCCAAGCATTGAGCCTTGTGGAAGACCGCTAATGACATCGATGTTCTTCGATAATAGGCCTTCCACACGAACTCGGATGTGTCTGTTGCTGAGGTAATTTCTTATCAATTCGTATAGTCTTCCAACAATACCGTGTTTCTTTAACTTGTTAAAAAGTAATTTATAATCAACTCTGTCGAACGCTTTATAAATGTCCAGGTAGCACGCATGAATACAGCCCCCGCACCTACAACCCTCGTCCAATCATCTAAGCTTGTCAGCAAATTTGTTAGACAAGAGCGATTTCTGCGAAATCCATGTTGGGAAACTGCCAAAAGTTGGTTCATTTCCAGATGTCGCACTATTTCTGCGGTTATTTTTCGCTCAAATCTTTTGATTTCGAAGACAGCAATGCACCGGCCTGTAATTTTTAACTTCAGAACTGCAACCACCTTTGTAAATGCGTATTGTTTGTCCCAGTTTCCAGTCTTTTGTCTCTACGCCAGCTTTGAGCAAATTATTATAGATGCAAGATAGAGTTTCATATCGCAGCGCATCACAGGTTTTGAGCATCTTTGGAGTTATCTCGTCTGGTCCTGTAGATTTCTTTACGATTAATTTTCGTAAGTGCTGCGCTACCATCAGCGCAGTAATCAATACTTCACTCAAGGTCGGTCGGTCAAGTCGAATGATTGGTTTCTGATCAGGCTCCTCCGGCATAAAAGTCTGTTACCACATCAGCGGTTTGATTAATGGATTCTATGAAGCCGGACGAAGTTTTTAGGATAAAGATGCCTGGTTTAATATTCGTTCTATCGTGTACAAGTCTATATAAGAGCTCCAGATTCTGGTGCATCTGAGAAATCAATTGCGATTGCAAAGCTTGTTTATCATCTCGAATTAGGCTGATAACTTTGTTTCGTAATCGTGTAAATTGTGCCCAAGTATCAGCTGTGTAGGTAGCCTTGTGAAACTCCCATGCTACTGCCCTTTGTTTCATCCACTTTTTAGTCCTGCTTCTTAGTAAACATTTATTACGTTGAGACGCTTCCTTCAAAACAAACATTGAATGTTACTTCAGTATAGATTTCAGGTGCTGTAAGAGAGATTGTTAATGACTATTCGGATAGGAGTAATACAGTTGTGCGAAACTAGTGCTTTGTTACTCTGCACGCAGATCACGGTAGTTCATCCTTCTGACGCATTTCGTTTTGTCACTGTTGCGCCTAGCTCTACAAACGTACTCGAATTCTAGGACAACGTGATCGCTTTGTCCAATTGGCGGTTTATAAACGATATTCTCTACAGCTGTGGGATCTGATGTAAGTATTAAGTCCAAGATAGAAGGCTGGTCTGTTCCCCTCATACAAGTAAATCCAAAAACTTGGTTATAAAGGGGTGCGTAATTCAAAACGGCTCGAAGTTCATTTTCAAGTGTCACTGATGAATGATCATTCCGGCGATAGGGCTAGGAAAAGTTGAAATCCCCCATTATCAATATTTACGTATTGTACCGCGTTATTACATGGCGCAAAGCATTAATCGGTTTATTGTTTAGGTCGAGAGTTGCTGTTGGAGAACAATAGATCACTCCAATAATGCAGATAAACGATTGCTTGAAGTAGAGTGCTGCTTCTCCGCCATCGCCTAAACAGCCACGCTGGAATAGAGACATGTTGGGCAAAGAGAGTTCATTATCAGACAATGAGGCATGGAACCACGTTTCAGTTTTTGGAACTATGGTTGGCCCCGTTTCATTACAAATCTCGGACAATTCGATTAATTTGTTGAAAAGGATGTTCGCGTTTGTATTGATGCACTTAATCGTATTTTTCGTGAGTAATGACGGGGTGTAAGCTGATGTTATTGGTCCGGCTTCTTTTGAGTCTGACTTAACAAGCAGTGATCAATCATGTGGAATGTGATAAGACGTTAAACCGTGTAATGCCGGATCCCTCGGAATAGTCAGTGTCTGAGATGGTACAACATGTGTGCTTCTTATTGGTCACCGCCTGCTTGAATGGACAATTAGGTTTCGGTGTGAATTGCTCAGTCCGACTTAATTTGAGCCGGACCCACGACGTTTTCGATGTATTGATTTCTTCCATTTGAATGGAAACTCTGCCATCCGCTGTTTCCAGACGCGAGAGTGTTTGACTTGCTTTGGGTGGCTAAGTCTAACATCCTTGGGTAGTGTTCGTTTTCCTTTATCCATTCCAACCTTACTATTTCACCCATAGCGCTGGTCAAGAACGTAATCTTAAGAGGTTTCGGTCCATCCCCTTTATATTTTTGCGAAAAAGGAACTCGAAAAGTGTCCACAACAACGGCATTAGAAATATTTAGAGTACATGCAATGTAGCGCCATTTATTGACGTCGTGCTCAACGGTTTCCTGATTTGATGCTCTAGAAGTATTTTCTGGTACACGAGGTAGAACTATACTTCGCGATACCATTTGTTTCCTGGCGTTCAAGCTGCCCTTCCTTTCCCACCATGGTACATCGGGATATATGCGGCAGTTTGAGTCGGAATCTGACTTGAGTAGGTATGCATTCAGCAATACGTTCTCGATATCGGCCTCGCATTTTAGTGTTACCTTGAGCAAGCGAGGTTGACCAATATGAGGTGAAGTTGAATGACGGGTTAGACGAGTCACTTTTTCTGCGTTTACGTGTTCAATTTTCATTAGGTGACAAAGCTCAGACCATTTCTCGACATCGTGTTTCTGTTTGCTATCAAACAGGCTTTCTTGGGACTCGCTGACATTCGTACATATCACGTTCAGCGTGTATGGGGTGTTCTTTTTGCGTATCGGAAAGTCAGGCGTTTTAGAATTAAAAACATTTGTGGCTTGACTTTGTGAGTTGGGTACAACAGTTTTGGAGTGTACAGCTGAGGTCGACCGTAACAGCATATCTCTGTAAGAATTTCCTACTTCTGTGGTCGTTTTAGCTGATTCCAAAACGGGAATAACCCTGCTTTTTGGCTTTTTTGGCACCCGAATAGCCTTAGTCTTAGATTCCTTCAATGGTGGTTCCGAAATCGATGTATTGATATGATGGTTTACATCAGTGATCACTTGCGTACTCACATGATTTACCAACATTTCTTCCACACGTCGAAGGCCCAACTCCAAACCGGCCATTCTATTTTCTAATTTTGTTTCAAAAGTATCGGCTTTGTGCAAAGATGTAGCTCTGCAACGAACACAGATATAGCATGCACCTGGAACCATTTCATTATTTAATAATGCTATCGAGTCAGGGGCTAAAGTGCGGTCGCATTTACCATGGATTTTACCCATACACAGAAAACACGTTATTACTTTATGCGCCATGGGACTCACCGGTTGTTCGCATGCTTTGCACGTGACTTCGGGACAATTCTGTGTGTCGAGATTCGTCCAATCAGCTGGGCCGGCCGTGACCATTGTTGCGTTCGCCGGATCCAGGCACTTGGCAATGAGGTCAAGTTGGTTCGATGTCGCTGCCACGGTTTGATCGATCGATTTTTTAGTCCGTATGTTGGTTCTCGTGGTGCGGTGAAACATGTTATTAGCCTGAATTGGGTTGTTCGGCTGTGTGACGGGTTTTTGTTCGACGGGTCGAGGTGGCTGTTTTGGAACACGTGATTTCGTCATGTTTCAAATAATCCAATATAACTCGTTAACTAAACAAGCTAGAACACAGAAATAAGTATCAAAATTCGTAGCTCGACGTGATCCTTGCAATGATAGCAAAAACCGTAGAATAGTTAGCGATTGAAAAAAGTTTGCGCGCGTGAGCAAACTGTGAAATTTACGCCGATATGATAACTTTGCTGCTAATCCGTTGACAAGAGCAAAACAAATAAATTCCGATAGATATGATCGAAAGTAGCACAGAATTCTTGGAATGAGAGAAATCCAAGTAGATTCGGCGAAGATATGAGCAGAAGTGTCAGAGCAACAAAAAATGCTTAGAAGCTCTCTGATACATGCTATCCAGAAGTAAGATGTCTTTTTGGAGCCATGGTGTCCAGGCTTGTGCGGCATAGTCCAGAATCGAGTGTGTATATGTATTAATCATGCGAAGAAAACACCCCGGGAAAAAACGTCCAAATATCCGCCGTAACAGGCCGAGCAGCCGAGACGCGATTCTGTAAACGGTTTCGCATTGTAGACCATTTTTCAAACTACCGCAAATCCAGACATCTAGGTCCTTTTCTTCTTCGGTCTACTCCAGGTTTCTGTCGCCGAGCTTGTATTGATAGGATAAGCCAATTTCGCGTCCGATCTGAATCATCTTCGACTTTTGCATATTCAATGACAATTTAATTTCGGATGACCAGATGTGCAAAGCATTCAAATCGTTTTGCATAAAAATACAATCGTCAGCATTTCTGATTCGCATCCATACTTTTATATCGTCAGCAAACAATACCATCTTACTATCATTTGGTATTGGTATATCGTTCACATAGACTAGAAAAAGTATTGGTCCAAGCATTGAGCCTTGTGGAAGACCGCTAATGACATCGATGTTCTTCGATAATAGGCCTTCCACACGAACTCGGATGTGTCTGTTGCTGAGGTAATTTCTTATCAATTCGTATAGTCTTCCAACAATACCGTGTTTCTTTAACTTGTTAAAAAGTAATTTATAATCAACTCTGTCGAACGCTTTATAAATGTCCAGGTAGCACGCATGAATACAGCCCCCGCACCTGCAACCCTCGTCCAATCATCTAAACTTGTCAGCAAATTTGTTAGACAAGAGCGATTTCTGCGAAATCCATGTTGGGAAACTGCCAAAAGTTGGTTCATTTCCAGATGTCGCACTATTTCTGCGGTTATTTTTCGCTTAAATCTTTTGATTTCGAAGACAGCAATGCACCGGCCTGTAATTTTTAACTTCAGAACTGCAACCACCTTTGTAAATGCGTATTGTTTGTCCCAGTTTCCAGTCTTTTGTCTCTACGCCAGCTTTGAGCAAATTATTAAAGATGCAAGATAGAGTTTCATATCGCTGCGCATCACAGGTTTTGAGCATCTTTGGAGTTATCTCGTCTGGTCCTGTAGATTTCTTTACGATTAATTTTCGTAAGTGCTGCGCTACCATCAGCGCAGTAATCAATACTTCACTCAAGGTCGGTCGGTCAAGTCGAATGATTGGTTTCTGATCAGGCTCCTCCGGCATAAAAGTCTGTTACCACATCAGCGGTTTGATTAATGGATTCTATGAAGCCGGACGAAGTTTTTAGGATAAAGATGCCTGGTTTAATATTCGTTCTATCGTGTACAAGTCTATATAAGAGCTCCAGATTCTGGTGCATCTGAGAAATCAATTGCGATTGCAAAGCTTGTTTATCATCTCGAATTAGGCTGATAACTTTGTTTCGTAATCGTGTAAATTGTGCCCAAGTATCAGCTGTGTAGGTAGCCTTGTGAAACTCCCATGCTACTGCCCTTTGTTTCATCCACTTTTTAGTCCTGCTTCTTAGTAAACATTTATTACGTTGAGACGCTTCCTTCAAAACAAACATTGAATGTTACTTCAGTATAGATTTCAGGTGCTGTAAGAGAGATTGTTAATGACTATTCGGATAGGAGTAATACAGTTGTGCGAAACTAGTGCTTTGTTACTCTGCACGCAGATCACGGTAGTTCATCCTTCTGACGCATTTCGTTTTGTCACTGTTGCGCCTAGCTCTACAAACGTACTCGAATTCTAGGACAACGTGATCGCTTTGTCCAATTGGCGGTTTATAAACGATATTCTCTACAGCTGTGGGATCTGATGTAAGTATTAAGTCCAAGATAGAAGGCTGGTCTGTTCCCCTCATACAAGTAAATCCAAAAACGTGGTTATAAAGGGGTGCGTAATTCAAAACGGCTCGAAGTTCATTTTCAAGTGTCACTGATGAATGATCATTCCGGCGATAGGGCTAGGAAAAGTTGAAATCCCCCATTATCAATATTTACGTATTGTACCGCGTTATTACATGGCGCAAAGCATTAATCGGTTTATTGTTTAGGTCGAGAGTTGCTGTTGGAGAACAATAGATCACTCCAATAATGCAGATAAACGATTGCTTGAAGTAGAGTGCTGCTTCTCCGCCATCGCCTAAACAGCCACGCTGGAATAGAGACATGTTGGGCAAAGAGAGTTCATTATCAGACAATGAGGCATGGAACCACGTTTCAGTTTTTGGAACTATGGTTGGCCCCGTTTCATTACAAATCTCGGACAATTCGATTAATTTGTTGAAAAGGATGTTCGCGTTTGTATTGATGCACTTAATCGTATTTTTCGTGAGTAATGACGGGGTGTAAGCTGATGTTATTGGTCCGGCTTCTTTTGAGTCTGACTTAACAAGCAGTGATCAATCATGTGGAATGTGATAAGACGTTAAACCGTGTAATGCCGGATCCCTCGGAATAGTCAGTGTCTGAGATGGTACAACATGTGTGCTTCTTATTGGTCACCGCCTGCTTGAATGGACAATTAGGTTTCGGTGTGAATTGCTCAGTCCGACTTAATTTGAGCCGGACCTACGACGTTTTCGATGTATTGATTTCTTCCATTTGAATGGAAACTCTGCTATCCGCTGTTTCCAGACGCGAGAGTGTTTGACTTGCTTTGAGTGGCTAAGTCTAACATCCTTGGCTAGTGTTCGTTTTCCTTTATCCATTCCAATATTACTATTTCACCCATAGCGCTGGTCAAGAACGTAATCTTAAGAGGTTTCGGTCCATCCCCTTTATATTTTTGCGAAAAAGGAACTCGAAAAGTGTCCACAACAACGGCATTAGAAATATCTAGAGTACACGCAATGTAGCGCAATTGATTGACGTCGTGCTCAACGGTTTCCTGATTTGATGCTCTAGAAGTATTTCCTGGTACACGAGGTAGAACTATACTTCGCGATACCGTTTGTTCCCTGGCGTTCAAGCTACCCTTCCTTTCCCACCATGGTACATCGGGATATATGCGGCAGTTTGAGTCGGAATCTGTCTTGAGTATGTACGCATTCAGCAATACGTTCTCGACATCAGCCTCGCATTTTAGTGTTACCTTGAGCAAGCGAGGTTGACCAATATGAGCTGAAGTTGAATGGTGAGTTAGACGAGTCACTTTTTCTGCGGTTACATGTTCAATTTGCATTAGGTGACAAAGTTCAGACTATTTCTCGACATCGTGTTTCTGTTTGCTACCAAACAGACTTTCTTGGGACTCGCTAACGTTCGTACATATCACGCGCAGTGCGTATAGGGAGTTCTTTTTGCGTACCGGAAAGTCAGATTTTGTCGAATTCAAACCATTTGGTGCTTGATTTTGTGAGTCGGGTACAGCATTTTCGGAGTGCACAGCTGAGGTCGACCGTAACAGCATATCTCTGTAAGAATTTCCTACTTCACTGGTCGTTTTAATTGATTCCAAAACGGGATTAACCCTGCTTTTTATTTATTGGCACACAAATAGCTTTAGTCTCAGATTCATTCAATGGTGGTTCCGAAATCGTTGTATTGATATGATGGTTTACATCATTGATCACTTGCGTACTCACATGAATTACCAATATTTCTTCCACACGTCGAGGGCCCAAATCCAAACCGGCCATTCTATTTTATAATTTGGTTTTAAAAGTATCGGCATCGTGCAAAGATTGAGCTTTGCAACGAACACGAACATAGCAGGCACCTGGAACCTTTTCATTATTTAATAAGGCTATCGAGTCAGGGGCTAAAGTGCGGTCGCATTTACCATGGATTTTACCCATACACAGAAAACACGTTATTACTTTATGCGCCATGGGACTCACCGGTTGTTCGCATGCTTTGCACGTGACTTCGGGACAATTCTGCGTGTCGAGATTCGTCCAATCAGCTGGGCCGGCCGTGAACATTGTTGCGTTCGCCGGATACAGGCACTTGGCAATGAGGTCACGTTGGTTCCATGTCGCTGTCGATCGATTTTATTGTCTGTATGTTGGATCTCCTGAAGCGGTCAAACATGTTAGTAGCCGGAAAAGGGTTGTTCGGTTGTGTGATGGGTTTTTGGTCGACGGGTTGAGGTGACTGTTTTGGAACCCGTGATTTAGTCATGTATTACATAATCCACTGTAACTCGTTAACCACATAAGATAGAACACAGAAACAAGTATCAAAATATGTTGCTCGACGCGATCTTTGCAATGATAGCAAAACCGTAGAATAGTTAGCTATTGGAAAAAGTTTGCGCAAACTGTGGAATAACGATATTGTAGCAAACGTTCGAGGTCCCCGTGCTGTGAAATTGTATCTGCCTACTTGTCATTTGTCAGTAGATCAAATACAAAATACCTTCATACGGGTCGTTCAATTGAAATCTGATTCGTCGCTTCTCGAAACCGGTTATTTGATTGGCTAAAATTATTCATTCTAGGTCAACTAAAACTCCTCGCACGGATCAGGGATCACTTTGGTAATTATGAGCCCTAACGATATCATTGAGCTTTTTCAGCATACTATTTGTAACCGGTTGTTCGAAAGTCTCGAGGAATTGAACCACATGCTGCCAGAATTCACTCGAGTTTCCGGTACCCACTATTTCATACGATCTTCCAAAAGAAATCCAGCGGGCCAGCTGACATTCATGAAATACGAGTGTCAACGAAAAGGATCCGTACAGAGGCCTACACGTGGAATTCGTCGTCGAACTTCCACCGCAACACATTGCGAAGCGTATTTCAACGTTGGTCGTCGTGGTGTCCAATTTCGTATCACTACTAGTAATATGGTCCATAACCATGAATTACTAACTGGTGAAGCCGGATCGTGGCACTTCCGCAACAAACGACTAACTCCTTCGGAACTGGATGCCATTCAGCCCATGCTTGAAAGCGGAGACTCATCATTCAATATTCGTTATTATGTGAAGACTCGATTCGAGAAGAATCTTACTGGCTGGGACGTTGGGAATATGCGTCGTCGAGTTCTGGTAGGACGAAACAATCCAGGTAATCGTTGTTAAAATGCAATTAAGATAAAATACTAATTAGTGGCTATATTTATAATAATCCATTTTTCACAGCCTAAATTCGCAGAATGGAAGCTGAACTGAACGTCGCTGGAAAGGCACGGGTACTGCTGGACGAAACAGACGAGATGATGCTAAGTTTGTTTAGTCGTTTTTCCGATTTCATTCTCATCGATGGTGCATTCCGTACTAATCGTGAGAAATATTTCTCATATCAATTGATGATCCTGGATGGCTACAGAAAAAGTCTTCCTGTAGCACTATGATTTATGTGGCGGGAAACAGCACAGGCAGACATTCCTACTAACTTTTGTTGACTTCGTCGGTGATAGGAATGCCGTTCGTGTCATTATGTCCGATGGAGTCCCTGCGATAGCGAATGCAGTTGAAGACGTTTTCCCCAACGCTTCGCATCTGCTTTGCCGAGTGCACATTCTGCGGAATGTCACTCGTCGTAACCCCCAAAGGGAGGCACTTAAATGGGTGTGCGTAGCAATAAGTAACAGGAGTTTGTAGCGGTTCGTCTTTGCGTTAATCAATGTGCAGAGATCGGATCCAGTGTTCTTTCTGTACTTAAAAGGGCAACACTGTGGCAGCTCCAGCAAGTGGGCAAATGCCCGAGGTCTTAAGGTATCCACTCACGGTTTTTGGGACACGAACATGGTAGAGGCGATGCACAAATGTGTAAAAATGAATCACCTTAGTGGTAAGATCGCAAAATGGGAGGCCATTCGGTTATTCCAAATCGGTATTGGGTATCTTACCTGGCACTGACAACGCTAAATTTTGTCGCATAGCATGATGCGGGTTCCCGTACACAACCATCCTGAACTGGATTCGTTGTGTGATGTTCTCGTGCCATACGCCGTAGACCTCATCTCCGCCAACGTAACTGCTTCAACAGTTACAATAGCAGGTGCCACTGATATTATGGTAATTGTAATGGACTCGCGTTCTTGGGGTGTGTGCTGCCTAAATTGGAAATGCATTTGTCCCTTTTTCGTAGATCGAGTGTTGCCATGCAGGCACGTGCTTCCTGTTGCAATCTGGAAAAACGCTGATGTAGCTTTACTCCCGGTTTCCCCGTGCTGGTTACGCCGTAATAATCATGCAATGTCAGTGGAATTTTCTTCTGGGGGCGTTCCTAGGCGAACTAATCGCGTGTTTTCATCTGGTCAATCTTACTCAGATGATGTTATAAATCGTTTGCGCCGCAAATTAGAGCCACCATACTTCAATCTGTTCATGCGTAGTATCAATAACGTCCTAAATACGACTGGTCCTTGTCCAATGCCTCCAATCACTTTAAGATTAGACCTTGACAATATGCCACCCGCGTCCGTACGTTATGACACTCTACCAGTGGAAACATTATTGAATATAGAGGCCAGTGACGTCAATCGTCAGATATCGTCTGCGGTAGCCAGTTACGATGAAGAAGCAACGATTGCCGCTGTGGAAAGCAACGTTGTTCGGGTATTAGGCGTTCACGATGGCCAGATCAGCAATCGAGGACGGGCAGATTCTTCTCACAACCCAATCCCATCCACCTCTCGACTACCACCAGTTGATGTGGATGAATTCTTAGGCCCCGAACAAGTATGTGGTCAGTGTGATTCTGATGAACCCCTTGAGTTTGCTGGAAAAACGATAGAATGGGAGCAATGGCCTTACTGTAACCAGTGGTATCATCTCCAATGTTTAATTACTCCGCCAGTTGTGGCAGAAAAGTGGTGCTTTGATTATATGCAAATCTTTGAATAAATTTTTATATAATGTTACACAGTTAACTATGACATAATCAATCTTGTTCTGTTTAGACTCACGGGGATCCGGTGCATTTATGGTGAGTTTTCGTGTCCAGTAATTCGCGATGGGATTTGAACTCGTTGTCTGCGTTTCAGTAATCGTTTGAAAATATGATTCGTTATACGTAGATCAACACAACGGTGAATACATTTCCCATGTAAGCTTTTATTCATTAACTTGTTGCCGTGTGTAGTTTGTTCCAGTCAACTTAACCAACACTCTCGCTTGAAAGCGCGAACGTCTGACAATCGTCTTCACATTACTGATCTTAATTCTCTTTTCCTTTCCGGTAAACCCTATGGCTCCCAATTATATCAAACGATCCAAACGAGGAAGAAAATCATGCGGCTGAAAACTAATAATTTTTAGCGGCAACGCGTCACGAAGCCTGCAAAAGAATACGTAAGCTTGTATTTACATTATTCTCTTCTCATATACTATACAAGCACAGTATAAACCTAAATGCTATCTCTTCTTCAGGTGTTGTCATCTCCTGCCTCTTGCTACATCGCGATATAAATTTGAGAGTAGAAGAATACGTCGAATACAATTATCACTGAAACAAAACTTGCTGTTCAACAAATTTCAAAATATATATTTTATTACCCATCCATTGGCTTTCTTAACCTGAGGCAGTAAATTGGACATGGCCATATTTTATAGTGCGGTCAAATGAGATAAAAATGTGTCGTGTTGAGACGAGTGGAATGTTGCTGGTGATTGTGCATCATGGAAAACGTTCCATTAGTGAAGCTGCATGAAATTTAGTGAGCTTTTGCATGAGATTGTGCGTTGGCTAACCGCTCATGCTGTGAGATAGACCAATAATTTCCACGTAGCTACCCTCTCACCACATGTGGTAGAGCGTTTAGTTTCATTCGCCCCCTGTAGTCTGCTAGCCTGTACAAGGTGCGCACTTTCGTCCAATCAGGTTGCGAGTTTGCGCGAAATCAGCACCCCTCACTCGCTTGAATCGAAAAACAGACTCAGTCCGAGAGATTACAGTGCATGCTTCGATTGAATGAATTAGGAAGGCATTATATTATTTTCATGTAAACTTTATTCGCACTATTGATCACAAACATCAAACGACTATTTCCTTATAACTTAAACTAGACGGGATGGGGATGTGAGCACCACAAGCGCCTGGAGCGCTTGGCCAGGAATCACTTTGTGATTCTGTATTTGAACATCGTAGTTCTTTGTATGAACCCTATATAACAGTGGCATACAAGTTTAACTTTGTTTACCGCTTTTCCACTGTTTTAGGGCTCGCTGAATCTAATTTACTGTCTCCACCTGATGACGGCTAACAGCCAGAAACCGGTAATGGAGTGTAATTTCGGGAGATGTGAGCAACACAGTATATTAAACTAGAAGAATGTGCCACACCCAATACGATCAAACTCCCCTTCTTACTTCATGTGAGAAATTATTCAAATTCTTATTGAATTATTACCATCATATGGATATTGTTAAGCTTGTGGCTTATCAACTGATTCAAGACTCGCTGAATCTGATCTTACCGTCTCCACCTGATGACGGCAAACAGAAAGAAACCAGCTTTATAGTGTATCCAAGACAATCAACAGAAATGATGCATTTATCCGGATTTAATTTCACGATAAGATTCTTTCATTTGTCCCTCAAGATTATCGTTGATTTCTATCCAAATACACTAGTATACAACATGATTCCTCTATAGTTATAATATAACACATTCCATTAATACGCCATATATGTCACAGTGGTCGTAAAACCTCATCCACTTTCATGAAAATAGTTTACTTTTCCTACAAGATCCATGGCGTCCGTTACAATTACTTTCCACGGCACGAAGTATATATTAGCTGACCAATCAGAATCCGTTCAAGGGGCACGAATCAGAATGCGTGTATTTTTAAGCCAATCATGGCATCTGGCTGCATAGCCTACACGCAGCATATTTTACCGATTTCGCTAGTTCAGGTTTTTGCAGAAATTTTCGGAACCGTTGCCGACCCCATACAATTTGAATCCCTAGTTGAAGCAGCAGGTGCTATTTCCAGGTTTCAAAGCTCCACTGGTTCGTCGTATTACATTCGGAGCACAGCAACAAATACCAGGATTGTGTTAGCTTAACTTTGATAATTTGCAGATCCCGGACTTACGAATGCGTAAAAGCTGGACGACACCAGCCATCTTCCCGAGGAATTCGTCGAACGCAATCCCGTAAAATCGGATGTGGGTCAAGAATACTCATCTCGAGGTTGCCTATTGAAAGGTTTGGTGTCTCTCGAGTTTCCTTGGAGCACAACCATCCCATTAGTTTATTAATGGCTAAATACGAACCGACTCATAGGCGCCTCTCACTGGACGAGATGTCAACGATAACCCCTTGGTTGTTCTTGTCGTGGGCCTCGCGAAATTCCTCAGCAACCTGAGCTTGATGGAATGTGCTCCCTGTTAGTACCCAAAGCAGTGGAATCGCTGACCGACCACCTGCGGCAAAACCGTCTGAGGACTTGCGTCCACATACAGGAATTATCCGCGGTGACTGAAGGTTCCAAGACATACAAGGTATCTATAGTCACCTGGCAGTGTGATTGTCCATTTTCCACCGATTATCTTCTGCCTTGTCGGCATGCTTTGTATGTCAGAAACGCACGAGGTATTTCCATGGGTTAGTGAAATTCATTCGCTTAACCAATTGGTTTTCAGATAATTATCCCATTTTCAATCGTTGGTAAAGACGTTACAACGAAATGCTGCCAATAACCTCAGGTTATGTTGACCAGACAATGACATCTTACGCCCATCATTCCGGGGTTTCAGCCTGGCAACCGCTACTTCAGCAGGCTAAGCGCAAGCTGTCCGCAGCTGCTTTCAATCAATTGCGAATAGAGTTTCGTGATTTTGTGAACGACTGCAGCTGCAATCCGATCCCGCCCTACATGATTGCCTCTTTAGGATTAACTGAATTATCTGAAGAAACAGAATCTAACGTGGGAGTGATGATTGAAGATGAAATAATTGTTGTCTATTTGGAAGCGTCCCAGAATTTGTAATCAATAAAAATTTATCTCTTTCCAAGCGTACTTTTTAACCATTATTTTAATTGCATTGCCCTGAACGAGTATACCGGGTCTGCCTATGTATTATTTGTTGATCATTAGCCCCGTTAGTAATGCACTTTTGCTCATGCTGACCGCTGTGTGAAGCGTCCTAGACAGCGTTAAGTTGAATTGGGTTGCTGGGTGGTTACAGCAATGTTGTAGGCATAGCGACCACTGACCTAGGTCAAAACCATGCTAGTGGGTTATTTAGACCAACAACAATAACAAAATATGATGAAGAGGACAGAGGTTCTGATCTAGCCATGAACATAACTCAAGGTTAGCTACAAAGTAGTAATCAATGTAATGCTTTTAAACCAATATTATATGAACCAAAGTAATGGTTTGCTCATCCCTGCGCACCTAACTGGTTTTTGGCAGTTTCGAGACAGTAGGATTATGTCCTGTGAGGCTTGTAACAGTGGAAAATAGGCTACAACAGGCGAAGAATCAGTCAAGCTAGAAGCTCATGTTGTGAAATCTAGACATGGGTTCAAAAGAATACGACGCTATCAAGTATTGCATGTCTCAGGCCATCCGCACGATCTACACTACACACACACGTTAGTGTATTCATTGTTTTCACAACCAAGATAACACAGAACCTCTGAAATGGACCCCTCACGGTCGACAAATTTTAGAAACATTTCATGCTTTCAGGTAAGAAAGTGTGACAGTTGGGAATAAAATGTTCCGTTTTATTTTTAAGCTGATTAGGTAGGTGTAGTGCACGCCATTTGAATTCGTCTGGCTGTAACAACGTGTAAACGAAACAAAATATGACTGCGCATTCGGTACAATTGTTACAGTACAAACGAATACGGATTGTCATCACAATTGACAAGCACATAAATATATTCAATCCATTCTTCTGTCCAATACTTTTCAATCAATTCTAGTGGATTATTTATATCAGCAACCGGGTTAGTTCTTTCGGTATCTTCTTCATAGTTGTGTCATATGTAACGACCATACGTGGTCGATTACGACAATATACTTACATGGTGGTTTCCAAACTTAACTTTATCAATCTTTCATGGATCGTTGAATCCTCTTCAGTTATCTTACTCGCAGATAAGACACAAATCTGCCTATCCATCAAATATTATTTTTTCACATTTACATTCATGCCGTATTCTTGTGATGTTGCGAATCGTTTGAGTTTTAAACCTTAAATTCTTGAATGCTTTGATTCTTGAATCCCATAAACTTTATTTGCTTCTGTTATGCACTGGGTTCGACAGACAGTTGTGCCTGCTGATTAACTAAATGATACGAGAGACCAATCCCACCGAGAAAGGGAACAGAACAACGCAGGATAGTTATGAAATAACCAAGTCGAGACTCAGAACACAGGTTCGCAGGTCCTATAGCTGACAGGGTCAGTGTTTATATAGAGAACAGTAAGGGGTGTGCGAAGTAAGTGGCAAAGTAGTCCGTCCAAAGTAAGACAACGCATGTTGGGATAAGGACATTGAAGCGTATGATTTCAACATGCCACAGCATGCATCCGCACTATTCGGATACGGTCATTACCGATGTCAAGATTCACAAACATTGACAGATTATACACCGCTGTTCGTATACCATGAAACATAGGTTTGCTCCGTTCGTCTATATCTAGCAACAATGCAAGTCCGAGAGGATTATTTCTTCATCCACACTTTTCAGACGACGATTTTGACAATTTCTCCAAAGTGAACAGGACAAGTCATTCCATATATCTTTTGCGCATAAGGTGAGGTCTGCTCTGATACGTTACCAATAAACTACTCTCACAGATTCATTGCAAACTTTATTTTTTCATGATTATGATTCCCCGATCTGTCACAAACATTTTCCATTACATTGCTGACTCTTACGAACCACGAGTTCGCAAATTGGCCAGCGAGTTGGTACGAACAGCTCAAGTAGAAGCCAGATGGACGAATCATCGCGTCTTTAACCTGGGATGTCAACAGGACAAAGTCATACCAAGGGATCTGGTGGTCACACCTGTGGAGTGGGCTGTCAGCATGAATACTCATTGTCCAAGTCGAAATGCAGTATCTTTCAGTGTGTCCTACCTCCTTATTGTAAGTCCTGATGATTCATTGTTTGGTTGACGTGTAGTGAAACACAGTGTCGCTCTGATCGCTGTTAGCATTTCGACTGGTGACGAGGGTGATCGATGAGAAACGTCCCTTATAGAACTGAGAACGCCCGTTTTAGCGTCTTTAATGTTTGACCACCGCAACACTCAATGAAGGCGATGAAGGATTGGCAGAAGATGAAACGGTGGAAGGAACGTTTAGAACAAATCGACTTGCGAATCTGACAATGCCGACAAGCGTATCAATGGTGACCTGAGGAATGCTCTTGTTGTGAACAGTCGACGGAATGTCATACAGATGTTCACCTTTGATAAGGAACGAAAACGCAGATGACTGGGAAACTATCTTCGCGATGCTCGAAGAACATTGCCTCGGTCAAGTGAACGAGAGATGGAAACTGTGGAAACAACACTTCAGCGACTTTCGGACGTTGGCGAATCTGACGAATACCGATAAAGTGTATCAAATTGTGACGCTGAGGAATGCGCTTGGTGAACATGCGACGGAGTTTACACAGTGTTTCACTTTTGTTGAGAACGAAGACGTAGATGACTGGGGAACAATCTCGCGAAGCTCGAAGAACTTTGCCTTCGGTCAAGTGAAAAGAATAAATTCAATTGTCACGCGCAGATTTACGATGAGCCGATCGTTTGAAAACGGAAGGATGTGTAGTGGCGGTCAGCATGAATAACTCATTGTCCATCAGAATGCAAGTAGCTGTCGTGTGTCTATCTTTTTATTGTAATTCCCATGGAGATTCTATGTTTGTGACGTGTAGTGAATACACATATGTCTCTCTGATCGTGACTTTTCTACAACACCTCCAGATAATTCACGCAATTCAAGGAAGGCTGCCGAAACCGCATCAAAAGTTTTTCTAAAACAAAGGATTCACAGGGCCAACGAAAACCTGACACACGCGCGTTCGAAAGCCTCCAGGTTGAAGTCCGAATTGCGAGCGGAGTTATCTGATGTGGATTTCTGCCAAATCTGTGGAAAACACGCCGAGGTCTTGGCCACACAGACGGAGCAAATTAGAGAGAAACAAAAACGTAAGTTCGCCACTCTTTTAACATCTAAGGATAAATGTAATTCTACTAGTTCTTTTGATAACAGTGCTAAACAATATTCTAAAGTAATTAACTTATCAGATAGGCCGCTCTCGCAGACCGAACAAAGATTGTTGGAAAATGGTTTAAACTTCTCACTAAGTACAAAAGTTTTAAAACCTGAAGATATCATTCCATGTGTAGAATCTACCTTAACTCAGCTACCGGAAACACAGGCAGACGCATTACGCAACTGTATAGCCAGTATTATTAAGAAACAACAGGCAGAAAGGTGTAACCTTACGCAAGATGAACAGCGAGCACTTCTTAATCTGCGGAAAGAAGAGGGAATAGTGATCACTAGAGCCGACAAAGGCAAGGCCACGGTGATACTCTCAAAAGTGATTATAGAAATAAGGTTGAATCACACCTTGCGGAAGGTCCTTATGAAGTTATTGACAGCAGGAGAACCACGTCGATTATGAATAACCGTAAGCGGGTGATTTCGAGATACTTGCGTGGAATCAAGGAGGAACTAGGTAAAGGATTATGGTTCAGGCTATACCCGAAATCTGCTCAGACCCCTAGGTTCTACGGGCTCCCGAAAATACATAAGGTGGGCGTCCCTCTGCGACCTATCGTGGATGGCATTGGATCCCCAACACACGAATTAGCGAAGCATCTCGCTCATTTGTTGAAACCGGTAGTCGGGAACAGGGATTCTTTCATTAAGAACTCTTTTGATTTCGTTCGTCGTTTGAGTACAATAACGCTCGACGAGGATGAAATGATGGTTAGCTTCGATGTAAGCGCCCTGTTCACGAACGTGGACACTACTAGCGCTCTAGAATTAGCAAAAAAATGCACTTAATTCAGACGCGACATTGGCAGATCGTACAAACTTGAGTGTACAGCAAATCGTTAACGGTATAGCGATTTGTCTGAATATGAACCACTTCTTGTTTAATGGACAGTTATATAAGCAAGAGGAAGGTTTAGTGATAAGTTCACCTATTTCCCCAGTGTTAGCGGATATGTACATGGAACATTTTGAAGAGTTAGCTCTAAAAAATGTAGCTCTTCGACCAAAGATATGGTGGCGTTATGTCGATGATACATACGTCATCATGAAACGTGACAGATTGGAAGCTTTCCATAGTCACCTTAACAACCTGGATCCAAAAATCCAAGTTACAAAGGAGATTGAGTCGACAGAAGGGACACTTCCATTCTTGGACTGTCTCGCGCGAAAGCAGAATGGTCAAATAAGCACTACGGTCTATCGTAAGCCAATCGACACAGATGCGGTCTTGAGGTATTCATCAGCGCACCCCCAAAAAGTATTTAATTCAGTTGCGAAATCGCTGCTCTACAAAGTTGAACGCTTGTGCAGCTATGCCACCGATAAAAAGCGAGCCCATCAAGAAGTTAGTCGTCGACTTGCTGATCATGGCTACCCTAAGAGCCTAATTAAACGCCAACTGAAACGGGTTAAATACCCAGCACCCAAAACGGAAAAAGTTTGGCGTGCAACAGTTTCTATACCTTACGTTAAGGAAGCGTCAAAAGGGATAAGTCGAATCTTGAATAACGCAGGTATACGAGTAACGTATAAAAGGGGTAGAACGCTCCGATCCTTATTAACGCATCTCAAGGATAAAACACCTTCAGGCTGCGCGACGAATTGCGTATATAAAATCAACTGTAAGGGTTGCTCGGGAGTATATATCGGACAAACATCCAGAGAACTCAGTACTAGGATAAGTGAACACAAAAATCGAATCGGTAAGCAGCCACGCAATTCCAGTGAATATCAAACACTGATAAGAGATTCAGCACTAGCTGAACATGTGCTGGACACCGGTCACAGCGTAGATCTTGATAACGTAGAAGTGATAAGGCGGGGAATAAAACCATACATGGAACGACTTCACGCTGAGGCGGTTGAGATAACAAAGGCTGGTAAGAATGCTGTCAATAAGGTGGAGGGGGCTGATATCTCCACAATCTGGCGTCCGGTCCTGCAGCGGATAAACATTAACGTGCGTAACCCCTAGTGGGCGCACCGATTACGCAATCGCGCTAATCTGTCAGCAGATGTCATTCACACCTGCCAAGACTAGAACAATTAAGGGATTATACGACACGTAGGGGTGGTGGTGCGTCAGTTGATATTGAACGCGCCTGTCCTTCTTAACGAGCGCAGAATCCACAATGGACTGTGCAGTTCTTAACAAGCGTATGATTGGTCAGGTGAATGCAATTTAAGCTTGATCCCTGTTCGTACTGACACCCTTGGTCTGACGAAGCTTCTGTGTCAGAAGCGAAACGTTACCCATAAACTACTCTCACAGATTCATTGCAAACTTTATTTTTTCATGATTATGATTCCCCGATCTGTCACAAACATTTTCCATTACATTTATTTGCTTCTGTTATGTACTGGGTTCGACAGACAGTTGTGCCTGCTGATTAACTAAATGATACGAGAGAACAATCCCACCGAGAAAGGGAACAGAACAACGCAGGATAGTTATGAAATAACCAAGTCGAGACTCAGAACACAGGTTCGCAGGTCCTATAGCTGACAGGGTCAGTGTTTATATAGAGAACAGTAAGGGGTGTGCGAAGTAAGTGGCAAAGTAGTCCGTCCAAAGTAAGACAACGCATGTTGGGATAAGGACATTGAAGCGTATGATTTCAACATGCCACAGCATGCATCCGCACTATTCGGATACGGTCATTACCGATGTCAAGATTCACAAACATTGACAGATTATACACCGCTGTTCGTATATCATGAAACATAGGTTTGCTCCGTTCGTCTATATCTAGCAACAATGCAAGTCCGAGAGGATTATTTCTTCATCCACACTTTTCAGACGACGATTTTGACAATTTCTCCAAAGTGAACAGGACAAGTCATTCCATATATCTTTTGCGCATAAGGTGAGGTCTGCTCTGATACGTATTTATTTCAATATTAACACCATTTCTCAAACCTGTATTACGTTGAGTCCTAGAAAACTCTCACAATGGCATTTGATATTCCACATCTTCACCGAAACTGTCGTCGGTGCCTTTATCTGGTGCGCATTTATTTTCTTATGGAACTCATTACCGTCGGGCGTTGTGCATTTACCTATTGAAAGGATTTTCAGGAGCAAACTTATATATTGATGTGAAAAATGCAACCTTTCATTCACTTCATATAAAGCTACTACTGAAGCATCGGACATCCTGAATGTTTAATCGTGTCTAAAAACAGTATTGACTCTTACCTCCACGAACATCATTATAAAATCCCATGAGGCTGATTTTCTTATGACATTCGCGTATTTTTTTCACTTATTGCTTGCATTATTGAACCCGCAATATCCTGCGGTTGTTTTAAGCTTGTGCGCTTCTTTACTGAAATAAACCATTGTTACCTTGTTCCATGGTTAGGGTATATATATATATATATATATATATATATATATATATAATCATTATCTGTTAACTCTGCTTTCTCGTTTACAATCTTATAACATGAACTTAAATCTGGAAAAAGGCATCATTTCAGTTCAAAAAGTTCCAGATAATCTTCGATTTCTCTGAGGGTTCCATGAATATTGAGAGATCCGAAATTTTGAGGAAACGACATAGCTGATCGCGACGCCGATTGTAATGAATTGTATTGTATTGAATTGAATGAAACAACCAACCCAAGAATAGAAGTGAGAATAAACCACAGTCAGTATTCGAATTACACGGTATGTATTAATTAATGTAAGTTTAACAAGGAGAATTTGAATAGCAGTATTATTGATTAAAATTGATTGAATATTATTGATTGTTATTCGAACAGTCACTATATTACTAAACCAAAGTAGGAATTCAAAATTCTCTAAAGTAATGTGTTGCTCACATCCCCATCCCTTACACACCACTAACGGTTTCTGGCTGTTTGCCATCGTCAGATGGAGACAGTGAGATCAGGTTCAGTGAAAGAAGATGGAGAAGAAGAAGAAACAGTGGTAAAGTGGTAAACAAAGTCATGCTTGTATGCCACTGTTATATAGGGTTCGTACAACGAACCACGATGTTCAGACACAGAATCACAAAGTGATTCTTAGTCAAAGCACTCAAGGCGCTTATGGATGACCAAAGAATTGTGTTGCTCACATCCCCATCCCTTACACACCACTACCGGTTTCTGGCTCTTTGCCATCGTCAGGTGGAGACAGTAAGATCAGGTTCAGTGAGCCTTGAAACAGTGGTAAAGTGGTAAACAAAGTTATGCTTGCATGCCACTGTTATATAGGGTTCGCACCACGAACCACGATGTTCAGACACAGAATCACAAAGTGATTTTATTCTAAAACGAGTTAGTAGAATCATCTTGCACACACACTGACAGTCCAATCTCACGCTCTCATGAAGTAGCTGGCGATGCTTTTTTGTTTAAAATTTGACTTCGCCACCGCTTCGATCTCTGTCTCTCCACAAATTCAAGTTCTCTTTCGACGTCTCTTCCTTCTATCCTAAAAATCTCCTGCAGAGATCAAGAGCACTCCTGGCATCTTTTACAGACGGAGCTACCAGTCACAGAGACATCACGTGATTTTCTTGTGCGTGAGTGCGAGTCAGTTAGCACACTGTAGGCTAGGCTGCCTGTGTCTCGCCAAGCTGTGTCAGTTCTATTCTTAGCGCAATGCAGGCCACTCTTGACGGAGCGTTGTGTTAAAGGCAAGACAAAGCGAGTTCGTTGTATGTATGAACTTTATTGAACAAACATAGCTCTCCGGAACGTGTACAGTGTTAGTAAAAGGCGAGATTCGTAACGAACAGATTCGCTGTACGAATGTTTTAAATAGGCTTACAAAGAAGGAATTTATTTGGGAAATCATGGTGTGTTCGTTCAAAACGGGAATTCGTTGTAAGCGAGTTCGTTGTAGGTGGGTTCCACTGTATTTACTTTCGCATCAGTGCCGAGCGTTGCAAGCAGCGCGGCGTAATACCAAGGGATATGGTGTTAAAACCTCAGGAAAATTCCCGCGAATCGGCAAAGGCTGCCGCGAGCGCATCCAAAGTGTTTTTGAAACAAAGGATCCACCGGGTCAATGAAACCCTTTTACCTGTTTTAGCCACTCAAACGGAGTGAATAAGAGAAAGACAGAACCGTAAGTTTAACAAGATATTCGAGTTTTATAATAAACGTCCATCAGATAAATCTAATAAGTCATTATCTAGCAACCAGTATTCTAGTGTTTTGAATTTATCTAATCGACAACTTTGGCAAGCTGAACAAAGATTGTTGGAGAAGGGCTTGAATTTCTGCATAAGAAAGAGCTTTATGAAAGCTGAGGATCTTATCCCCTGTGTTGAGGGATCATTAAATACGCTCCCCAACGAACAGGCAGACGCCGTAAGAAACTGTATCGCAGGTGTCATTGAAAACCAGGATGCAAGGCGATGCAAACCTTGATTCACACGAGACAAGGCAAGCACTTCATACGCTGAAACAAGATACAAATATAGACATTACTAAGGCAGACAAAGGTAATGTAACGGTAATTTTGAACAAAAGTGACTATTTAGACAAGGTTAGGGTATACTTATCCGAGGGCCCTTATGAACGGATAGATGATGGAAAAATAAAAAAAGGTAATGAATAACTGCAAAACGGTAGTCTCTAGGTATTTGCGTGGCGTTAAGGAGAGTTTGGGATAGGGCTGGTCGTATAACCTATATCCCAAGTCTATTCTAACTCCTAGGTTCTACGGCCTACCTTAAATACATAAAGAAGGCATTCCTGTAAGATCTATCGTCGACGATATCGGATCACCTGCGCACGAGTTAGCTAGATATTTGGCTTATTTGTTGAAACCTTTAGTCGACAATACAGCCCCGTTCATCAAGAACGCATATGACTTTGCAGCATGCTTAAAGTCGGTAACATTAGATGACGATGAAATGATGGTTAGCTTTGGTCACCAACGTCGACACAACAAGTGCGTTACAACTATCTGGACGGGCCTTGGAATCTGATGCCAGTTTGTCAGATCGCACAAACTTAAGCGTCCAGCAAGTTATCAACGGTGTATCGATCTTCCTAAACATGAACCACTTCGTATTTAATGAGCAATTAAATAGACAAAAAGAAGGGTTAGCAATGGGTTCACCGATATCTCCAGTACTTGCGAACATGTATATGGAGCATTTCGAGAAAAAAGCCCTCAACAATGAAGGGTTCAAGCAAAAATTATGTTGGCGCTATGTTGATGACACATTTGTTATCATCACCATATATTACTGTCACAAAGAAAGTGGAATATTGCACAAGCACTCTTCCATTTTTGTACTGTTTAGCACAAAAAGTAGACGGGAAAATAACAACTTCAGTCTATCGGAAACCTATCGATACAGATGCTGTATTACGATACATTTTCGCTCATCCAAGACAGGTCTTCAGTTCCATAGCTTGTTCCATTTTCCATAAGATAGAACATCGGTGCAGCGACGAAAGGGATCGAAAACAGGCTCACCGTAATGAACAATTATATAGACAAAAAGAAGGGTTGGCAATGGGTTCACCGATATCTCCAGTACTTGTATATGGAGCATTTCGAGAACAAAGCCCTTAACAATGAAGGGTTCAAGCAAAAATTATGTTGGCGCTATGTTGGTGACATTTGTTATCATCACCATATATTACTGTCACAAAGGAAGTGGAATCCTGCACAGGCACTCTTCCATTTTTGTACTGTTTAGCACAAAAAGTAGACGGGAAAATAAAAACTTCTGTCTATCGGAAACCTATCGATACAGATGCTGTACTACGATACATTTTCGCTCATCCAAGACAGGTCTTCAGTTCCATAGCTTGTTCCATTTTCCATAAGATAGAACATCGGTGCAGCGACGAAAGGGATTGAAAATAGGCACATCGCGAAGCGAGCCAAAGGCTCATAGACCACGGTTATTCAAAAAGTTTTGTAAAACGCCAATTGATGAAAGTAAAATACCCATCTGAAAAATCTGATAAAAATTGGCGGGATACAGTTTGCATACCGTATGTAAAATGCACATCTGAAGCGATACGTAGAATCTTTAACCAGGCGGCCATACGCGTAACTCATAAGAAAGGGAAAACTATCCGTTCGGTTCTGATGCACCTTAAGCGTTACGAACAGCATCTACAGAATCAACTGTAAGGACTGTTCGGGTGTTTACATAGGACAGACTTCCAGGGAAATTCACACTAGAATCGAAGAACACCGAAAGCGTGTCCGGAGACAGCCCCGTGATGCGTGGGAATATCAATCCCTTATTCGTGATTCCGCCTTGGCGGAGCACGTATTAGATACGGGCCACAGCGTCAATCTAGGCAATGTGGCAATATTGAGACGCGGTATTAAACCGTATAGCGAACGCCTACATGTGGAGGCGGTCAAAATTGACTGGCGGTCAATCGGGTGGATGGGGCAGAAATCTCCACAATCTGGCGCTCGGCACTGATGCGAAAGTAAATAGTTTTTATTCACCTTATACCTACTAGTTAATTAGATTTTTATTTTTCTTCAAAAATAGCCTTAGCCCGTTAGTTGTGTACTTTTACGTATGTGGGCAGCTGTGTCAACTGACCTTGACCGTGTTCACTTGTATCAGATTGATTTGGATACACACTGAGAAAATGGACCACTGATCCTGGTCATTCCCACGAGACGTGACACACTGTAAGCGTACTATAGGCTGTTTAGCGGTAAGGTCAAATAAGTGGTGGTGGGTTGACTACTACTTAATCATGTTCCCTGTCCCGACTATCACCCTTGGTCTGACGAAGCTTCTGTGTTAGAATTGAAACGTTACCCAAAAACTATTCTAAGCGATTGCACTCAAATTTCCTTGAGTTATGGTACTATTTTCGGCTCGATGTTAAATTGAATTACAAGATTATCAGCCGTTTCACATCTCGCAAACGAGTAGGAGTTTGACGAAAGTATGCGATTGACAAACGACAGCTGTTAAACCACAAATGTTGTTACTTGAGTATAGATAAGGGACCACAATTGACATAATGATTGAAGACTGGTTGATATCTTGAAAGCGTGTGAAGTTTAAGTAGTTATTGAATTATGTTTGAGAAAATCCACATCAATCCAACTGCGTATCTGATCAACAGATTTTACGGAAATCTTTGAAGCAGACAGCAAACTCTCTCGGAGAACCGCGTGTTCAACAATCTTTCCAAACGGACTAGTGGATGCCTGGGGTCGAATATAAGAAGGTTTATTTTAAACATTTGCGAGACTTCCTACATTAGTTTGAGCATATGAAATGCCCACTGCCTTGTGGTTCAGGCTTTTTAGCCAAAGGCTCCGGGTGGGGCCCCGTAAGCAAACCCCCTACTTCGGCCTGGGCAACCGCGTAGTATCACGCCCACAAGCAATTATGAAAATAAAGGTAAAAAATGACAGATCCCGTGCTCCCAAGCTCTCTGCTCAAAATGCTTTAAATGATCTCACACTGCATGCAAACGTTTTTTCTTACCTGTTTTCCGTTTTGTGGTTCTTTGGGTAGCCCTGACAGAAGTGCAGCTTGTTCATCGAGGTTTCCAAATTCAGCCACTTCGAATATTTTCCTGCTTCGAATGCCTCCAGAGCGTTCCTCCGCCAGCGCGTACCATTCAAATTAGCGGCGCTTAATGTACGAACTTTAACTAGCCTCGGGCAGCAGGCAGCCTTAGCCTCGATGTCGATGTGTGCTGCTTCTCGGAAACACACATGCTTAACTCTAGCTCAGTTACACGATTGTCTAACCCTTCGAACTTACGCAAGTCACACTACCTACGCCTGTACACTGATGACGATGCCATGGTATCTGGTCAAGCTGGTGTCGGAATCGTCTTGAGTGAGCGAGCTGAGGTCGCACATTTAAACTGGATCCCAGTCGACAGTCTACAGGGTTAGTGCAAACTGGCCGATTTCGCAATAAATCCCGCAACCTGTTTGCGGTTGCTGCCTATGTACCAACTAATTGTAGCTCTGAACTTGACAAGGATGAGTTTTATGGAAGATTACAAGAACTCATTAGACATGAATGCACGTCTATTTTTAAACCATCTATTTTTAAACGAACTTTTCGTGGGATAAAGGTTTGGTCTCAAATGTCATCGTAATGTTTTTGCTTAGCTTGTGCTCAGAGCACAGACTCTACTTTGCCAGCACTAACTTCCGCCATTTGAAGCGTCACTGCTCCATTTGGAGATCTCCATCGGCGTCCTTCTTCACGCAAATTGACCATATTGCTATCAGCTACTCGTGCCGAGGGAGTGTGCAAGATTGTCGTTCATACTGGGACACCTGTCTAGAGTCCAATCATGCGTTAGTCTTTGCTAAGCTCTCGATGCGTTTTGGTGGGAAACGTAGAAATGTTGCAAGGCAGTTGAATGTTGCCAGGTTTAAAGTTCTCCCGGTTCTCCGACGGTTTCAGGCCAATTTGAGTTTACATCTTTCTACAGTCCCCCAAAATAGTATTGATGAACAATGGAGTGGGATTCAAACCTCCTTGGAAACAGCCGCGTTGGATAGTTGTGGGCTGACTTCCCGTGTAGCTCAACACTGGGTCTCTTCGAATTCTCTCTAACTAATTGACCAACGTCGGTTGCTTTCTGCTGGTATCATACATGATGCGTCTTGAAGGCTTATTAAACGTAAACTGGTTGCCAGTTTGAGAACCGACAGGGAAAATTTGTGGAGTTCTAAGGCTACGGAAATGAAATCTGCGGCAGCAGTTGGCGATTTCAGAAAATTGTTCCAACACATCAGAATTACTGAAGCGGGCGACCAGGCATCAGTGAGCTGATACTAGAAGCAGATGGCTTGCAAGTTTTTAACATGCACAGGCGTATGGTGCAATGGGCAGAACATTTGGAAGCACTGATTTCGGGAATAAAGAGCACTGTACCCCACGGTCAATTTCTCTCGATGTTCCGACTCAATCAGAGATTTACAGTGTACTCCGGAGCCTTAAGCGCCATTGGGCATCAGGTGCTGATGTTTTGCTTCCGTCATTGTTCAAAGATGGCGGTTTCGCTTTAATTCGCGATCTTCAAGCGCTGTTCGTCAACATATGAGCCGAGGAACGCGTTCCAATCCTTTGGAGAGAATCAGTAATTGCTCCGATAATCCAAAAGGGACGGCGCGATTCCTTTGAAAATCATCGGGGTATCAGTCTCATTTCAATAGCTCCTAAAATACTGGCGTCCATCCTGCTTCACCCATTGAGTACCAAACGGGAAGAGCAAAATCCGTGAGGAGCAAACTGGGTTTCGTGCCGGTCGAGGGTGCATAGATCAAATTTTCACACTCCGTCATTTACTGGAGCAACGTCACGCATTTCTTAGACCAACTATCGTGGTATTCCTTGACGTCCGAGCGGCATTCATTTCAATCGATCGCTAAAGTCTTTGGAACTGTCTGCTGGGTGCCCGAGAAGTATGTTTGGATCTTGAAAGCATTATATTGAGCATTCCGGGCATCGTTCGAGCGTACGGACAATTGTCGTCCTCGTTCAATATCTCCAGCACGGTGCGGCAGGGCTGCCCTATCTCGACTTTCTTTTTTAACTTCGCGATCGACGATGCACTAAGAAAAGCTTTAGCTGGTCTGGTGGGCGCGGGTGTTGAACTTCTGCCGGGTGAGCGAGCGGGTGCAGCGTTTGCTAACCTTCGCCACCTGTGGCGTCGACGCGATGTTTCACTCCATACTAAAGGCCGAGTGTGCAACGCAGTGGTGCGTGCTACACTCCTTTATGGCTGCGAAACATGGTCTATCCGAGCGGAAGATGTCCGTCGGCTTTCTGTTTTTGATACCCGTTGCCTGCGTAGAATTGCTCGCATTCGGTGGCAGCATCGTGTTACAAATATTGATGTCTGCAATCGGGTGTTAGGACCAGGTGGCCACGGACTGAGCGAAATGCTGATGCTTGCTCGCTTGCGATGGTTGGGAAATGTTTTAAGAATGCCTACTCACCGTTTACCATACCGCGCCTTATTCACAGAGCCTGACAGAATCTGGGAGAAAAGATCGGGTGGCCAGTCCATGACGTGGCGCGTTGGGATATACGCCAGGACAGTTCAATATGGAGAACTAGCTGTGACCCATGCAGCAAGTGCTCCATCTCCCCACGGCACCACCGGAACCAATGGATAGAGGTCAGACGAACACGGTCTCAACCTAACCCGCTGCCTTGTGGGCCAGGCCAAAGGTTTTGGTCGAGAACCCTAATTGTTCTCCTATCTAGGCATGGGCGACCTGGCAGTATCTCAGCCCGCATACAACCATGACTATTACTACGAAACCCAACTCCATAGTGCATCTGCCGTCGCGCACGATAAACAGGGTCGCCTTACCGTTCACCGTTATCTCTGCGCAGGAGTTGACAGGACGAAGTTAAATAATACTTCTGACTCTGACTCAGTTTTTTCTCGAGGTTGACTCCTGAAGCCTTTTCTATGATTGGATGTAGCCACAACGCAGTGGAGGTTTGAGATAAGGGTTTTCTTCCCTTAGGTAGACCTTCATGGACTTACGAACTCCACCTGCCCGAAGCATGCTGGTTTTGAGACGCCAGTCAGACGCTTTCGCCCCTTCTCCTGTCAGTAGAAGCAGTTCCACCGGGTCACACGACCACGGGTGCACCCCAGGAAAGGGACTTGGTTGTCAGAGGCTATATGAGACGCTCGCCGTTAGAGCATTTTTGGAATTAAGAGCTTATGCCCAAAATCGCCCGGCGGTGACAACTATGGAACCGAGATTCCTACTAAAAGTGAATAATTATGAATAATATTGTGATTACAGTTCCTAACATTTTAAAAGGCAATGTAAGAAGACTGGCTCAGTTTCTACCAGTTAAGGTTTCTGTAAGCAATAGCCTTTGATTCCCGGCGAACCCCGCTCTGTGTTTTACGTCTGCTCATCAGAATTAATTATTGTTTCGAAATAGTAACTTGTTTGACGTCCTAATTCAGTTATAATTTTTCTAACTGCTATTATCCTATTTCGTATTAGTCATGCAGTAATTATTAATAACTATCTTAAATGATGTTGAACCACTCCTGCTAATGATTTTCCACAAGACAACAATCGTGCTAACGTTCAATTTTACATTGTTAATTTTTCGATGCATAATTCATTAGTTCTTTCTCCTCTAGAAATGTATAATTTCTATGTTTTGTTACTCACCTGACCTTTTCGAATTTGTATCCTATTTCCAGAACGAAAAAGTAGAGAACGCACGATCTCGAAGGTCCATGACTGAAAGCAAAGAGAATACCACGGAGCCAGAATAGTTCGATTTAAACAGTAATCTGACGAAACTTTATCACGATGGTCTATTTATTTTATCAATATCCATCTGAAGATAGCACATCTTTTAACGTACCGTTTTTTCAGTTACCAAAAAGGTTTCAATATCCTGTTTTCACATATTGGCCAGATTTTAAAAAAACTGAACCTCGAGCGGATTGGATGCAGTATCTCGTTAAATTTTCTACGCTTTTCGATGTTTTTGCTTGCTGTTCAATATTACAATTTGTGGGTTAATTCAATATTATTCAATCTTTTCTGAGGATTGGTTGCCTGCGGTATTGCGTGTTACTCCGGGGGTTACGGTTATCATTAGATGAACTACAGGTATCTTCATATAATCCTCATCATCATTGTTTCATGGATGACTGCTTCACAAAAATCATAATTGGATGGAATTATAGGAATCAAAAATCTACCGAACCGGTAGGACATTTGGCATAGATGCTCTGGAATAAGTTGTCTACGCCTTGAACACATTTAGTCATCGAGTAAAGTGGCGTCAGCATGACATATTTCTTGCGGCGTTCACTGTCTAACGCAGCTTAACACATTCCGATCGAAGGCCGCCACTAAGTATGATTTTGAGCTTTATAGCTAATGGTAAGAAGTCGCTGTGATTTCTGACCTCTTGGGCCTCAACAGTCAAACGTTCATTCGCTTAAGCTAAGCCACCCTTAAAACGAAGCTCATTCCGAATTAGGAGTGCAAGCAAAAACCGCTCACAGCTTTGTGATAAGAAATAATCGAAAGTTGTGAACACAGTCGCACAATTGAGAAAATGTACTCAACCCTAATTTACCACTTTTTGGGCGTAAATTGAATACCAACAGTAATGAGAACCAAATGTCCAAGTAGTTGGGCCTGACTCTGCGCAGTAGCGTTGTTTGTTCTAGTTCATTGAATTAATCGGTTGCTCGAATCCTTCTTTAATATTAGACAACTTATATCGTTCACAATTGTTGCTAGCATGTTCGCTGACCCCGGTGCCATGCGTTTCCGGAGGAAACGAGAATTCTTTCGAAACGCGACACCAGATTCAGCATAACCTCAAACTCTGACACAAATTTACAGCGTGCTTACAAAAACCGTAACAAACACGTGCCTAGCACATTTGTTTTGGCTGAATTTTGATAAATACTTTTACGTGGCACAGTCCTTTTGTAACCATGGTGCTCGTACACTAGGTGAACTGGGTGTCGGTTCACGTCTAGTAGCTTGGTCGATAAGAGCGGTTAAATTGAATCAAATTAAACTTAATATATCCGAGACGCCATCGCACTGTAGATTTATTCAGGGTTCGTCTTAAACCAATATCTATCACGACATAGTCCACTAAAGTCGAGTGTGTAGGAATATTTAAATTTTTTGTGAAACTGCAATATTTGCATTTGTTCAACGGGAAGCGAATAGCGAAAATCTTTGCTCGCAATGACGGTGACTACTTTCGGCGATGGACAAATCTCTGTTAAAAGTAGCCTACGATCTTTTTGATTTTCAAGATGCATTTCATCTGGACGATTGCACTAAAGTGTCGCGTAAGTTGTGGTGCGTCAGGGTCAATCAACTTTCTCGCTACCTGGCCTACAAGGGTGTCTATATTTCACATTTTGTTCAATTTTATAAACATTTGTATGTTGCGTTTAACTAATACAGGCTTTTAGACATCCGGCAGTCAGATGAAGTGTTTGATTTAGATTATTTTTAACGACGCAGTTCCCACCACGTTGAGGTTAGATTAAGTCCATTCGCAAGAACTTAGATGCATTAAGAAGCCGTGGCCTGTAGCCCTTGCTCGATGGATGAGTTGCACTCACTAGATGAAGTGGCACAAGGTGACCTACTACAAATTTGGAAACGTACAGCGTATATCAAGATAAGTGGTGCGCAAAACCTTATGATTTAATTCCATACTGAAAACAGATGGCATTCGCTACTGACGTAACATGGTCCATGGCTGCAGTAACATCAACTTATAAGTCATGTTTAACCTTAAGCTGCAAAGCGAACGCAACCACATATCTAGTGCGAACATGAGCGAATGTTTACACGTTGATCTGTTTGGACATTGTGATGTCATAATTCGTACATGTTCATATCAGCACGACGTTGATAACATAGTCTGAACAGACATTCACATAATCGCATTTCATACAAATATCGAAACAACTACGTAATACGAAACCGGAACCCAATCATATCAACCGAGAAGTCATTGATAAATCAAGATTTTATATTGGTCAGCTGTTCACGGAATGGAATGTGCAATCAGGATCATCGTTTAGACGACGGAGATACGTGTCGGGTGTTTTCCGAAATTGGTTTCAGCATATGCTGTCCGAAAGGCTGTAACGAAATAAATAAACTTGAACGCATGCATAGGTGAAGGCTACATGTGCAACTGCGGTGAATATAGTTCCCGGTTGTGTGTGAAATACTATAAATCTGGTGTTGCACGATTCATCTTCCCCTCAGCTGTTTACTATCCGTGGAGGGGTTGTTGTGCTACCATCAGTATAAGGAAATAAACGATAAAGCATTTTAGCGCGCGCACGTATCAGTTTCTCAAAAAATCTACATTTGAAGTGAGCAGAAGATTGTGAAGCACCGGTGTCCATAAACATTTTAATGGAACAATTCACTGAGTGGATCGACCATTCAAATGTCGAATAGATCAAGCCTGATATACGGGTCATTTATAAATACCAGTGTGGATCGGCGAGTCAATGGTTGAATGTGGTAATATGATCCAGGGCGTCTTTCACTGGTTCACTGAACCAAATCTTAGTCTCCACTTGATGAGGTTTGAGGTGTGTAAGTGCGGGGTGTGTGAACACTCGCAAACTGTTTGTTTAGCAGTAATTCCATGGTATAGCTATGTTTTCAAGGTAAAACATTTCAAATATATGACAACTTAAAACAAGGCTTAGACGGCTAAGTGGGTGCGAGATTTTGATCACCAGGTTGTCGTAGTGGAAATATACTTGCAATATTTGTGTTTCATACAACCTGACAATCAACTCGTGCACCTGGCCTGCTAATGTGGTTTATCAGGGCTTAATGAAGTTGCTACTACTGATACGGGTTACGGCTGATATCCGCTAAATAAAAGCTGGTTTGTTGGAAGTAAATGAAGCTTGTCAGCGTGAAGCGGTAGTCCACCTACAGAGACCAAAAGTTTCATTCAAAACATTTGCCGTTTAGTGGAGGTGAAGGGAACTCGAATGATTAGCACTTTAATCAGTTGCGAAGTGAATGAATTAATGAATGTGGTCAAGTATGTATGTATGTATGAAAGCACAAGCCTGAGCCAGGCAAAGTGCCGCACAGTCAAAGACTACACGTGGGCTAAGATACTGTCAGGTTTCCCAGCCCTAGACAGATATGAGGAACAAAAAAGAACAGGAAATGGTAGTGTGACTACAGCCTGTTTCATCATGCAGCTCACTACCTCTGGCCAATCAATTTAACACGGTGTAGCCGCACAGCGCAAAGTACTGCACGATTGCACATCCCTGCCGATGTGGTCAAGTACCACCTAATGATACAGCAGCATAGACCTTCTACACAGTTGGCTCGAGATGGGTTAAAGAAGTTGAGTAAATCAACCATCGATTCATAAAAAGAGCGTAAAAGTAAAAAGAAACATATAAGGCTCAATAATATGCCTCTTTCGGTCTGATTTATTTTGGCATACCAATAAATGTATATGAAGCAATGCATTAAACTAACGGGGATAGATTTTTCGGAGGTTGGGGTCCTTTCTCTCGTGGTGGGCGCCAAGCGTCCGCGGTGTTGACCACATGATTCTTCAGTCGAATCGTTCGGTGTATTTTCACCACCACTGACAGACAGATCAAGAGCAGCCCGAATGCTGCTGAATTTCGATTGCATCGCTCGCGCTATGATGGAACCGGGGTCTGAGCCGCTTAATAAAAATGAGATTATCGATTAACGTTGCGGGAACGGGTCTCAAGTGAAAAAGACTAAAACTTGAAACACCTACTTGATGGCATTTCGCTGATTGGAACGTATAGGTGTGCCACCAGGGGATCGGGGCACCGTGCGAAGTTTAATGGATCCGGATTGTAGTTCTTTGAGAACTTGATTCATGTCGACTGCCTGGCCGGTAGATGTGACGTTAGTGGTCGATTTTTGTTGACTCTGATAAAGGCAACACACACGCAGAGTTGATGTGAATGACTGGACCACATTACTGGCGTTTATAAAGCTCATTGGAAGAATGTGGGTTACGAAGAGCAAAGGTTACATGAAAATATGCGAGCCGATGCTGGTCATTTTTGTGCTAACGCGAAGCGCATGCCGTATATTGGTAAGGCAAGATGGGTCAATTTAAAGAACAGCTGTTTTGTAAACAACTAGTGGCATAAATCCAGGCGTTAGGGAGACAGATGTGTTTTAAAATTTAAATCTGAAGCAAATCCCAACAAATTCGACACTTCACTCGCACAATCAATGATTGAAGGTCCCCAGAAAAATTAAGATTCCATTTTTGAGGAATTTCCAACACGGTCGGATGCAATCTAAATACAACATTTCACAGCAAAACGATTTCTGAGAGTAATTTTTGTTAGGAAGGAGGATATTCAATTATTTTGACAGAGCCTGCTTAAACTTTGTTATCAGAACATCGGTAGCAGAGTAAGCATACCGTAGACGGACGGAATGAGTCAGTTTAGTAGCGCAGTTAATCATCTATGTTAGTGGATGTCCCATTCAGATTAACTTACACCTTGTTTCTTCTTTGTCGCAATCAAGCGGGCACGCCAGTCGTCTTCTACCTTGGGTTTGAAAACAGGCAAAGGAGGAGGTGGGGGTATATTCGGTGGCGGTGGACAAATGGATGGTGCCGGAGGAACATTAGATTCAACATTTTGCTCATCTGTCGAGTCTGGTTGAGTTTCACGTACCGGAGCGACGTCACTTTCACCATCACCGTCTAAACGTCGGTCGCCGATGTCTGGCGAGTACAAAATTTGTTTCCCTTCTTGCTTAACTATAAGTTGAGCTAACTGCGACCGTAAACGAGCAAGTTCTTCTTCCAAGTGATTGATACGATCGCATTGCCCGCGATCCGTTTCTATGACTATAGGCGTGTGACAATTCGGTAGAGCTATTTTTGAGTTTCGGTACCGCCTTCTGTGGTGCTTGTACATCTCTCGAGCGGAAGCTGAAATACAATATCGAATGGAGGATACAGTGACGTTCATAAACTTATTCTTGACTTTGGTGCAAAACATTGGGATTTGCACAAACTTTAGGAAGACGTTCGAATGTCAGATCACGGCTAGGCATAACAGATGAGCCGCAAAAACCACGAAACCGCTCGTGTACTTCCGTCCTGCTTTTCGAACGTCATATACTACTCATTTATAGATTTTAACTTGAAAACAAAAGATATACTTCGCACAAACAACGATCAAAGAGTAAGACATTTCTTTATTGTTGCACGTACTTGGAGATGAAGGAGAGGAGGATTGTGAAGATAATGATGAAATCCAAGAATTTGTATTTTCATGTCCATAACCCCGGAGCTTTCGTGAACGAATACGCGCAACAGTCGACAGCTTCTGAACTTCCCGACGAGACTTTATTGGCAATGCGTGAGAATACGCACAGTCTTCATCTGATTTTACACGAATGAAATTGGGCGCATAGCCACTGTCATCCGCATCTGAAACCGCTCTGTCTGACCGAACCCGGCGGCCCGCGAGTTTTCCGCGGCAGGCATACTTGGAGAAGCTGGGGGTTGAGGTGGTTGTGGAGATGAATGCTGTTCTGCCGCGAACAATTTCTTCATCGAAGTCGGTCAAACTTGTGGTCGAGGTGTATGTCTGAGCAAAAACGTAAAGCGAATGGCACGTTAGAATCTATTATGGTCATGACACACAGTGATATATTGCTGTGCATGATGAGTTAGTATCCAACAGTTGAAAAACAATCGTCTCACTTACTACAATAAGCAACAGCGTGAACTTATGACCTTGAGTATGAGTATGATTTCGGTATTTGATACCGATGAGGAGAATCACTGAATGAACTGCGTTCTGCCTATTGCTACGTCCTTCGATCAATGGATGTATATCGCAAGCGGATGGTGATTTTATGCTCCGCAGTGTTTTAAACGATTTGAGAGCAACAATCTCTCCTGCAGAGCTCAACGGATTGGCAGTACTCGCGCGATCGGTCTCAGGTACACGGTGATCTATCATTAGCAGCTGAGAACAAGATCTGCTTTACCACAGTTTGAGCATAACATAGCATCATCAAAGTGAATGTATGTACGTATAAAATCAAAACCCTGATTCGGGGAGAGTGCCACAGTCAGTCTGCACGTTGGCTAAGATAATGTCGATTTGTTCAGGCCTAAAAATATATGAGAAATGAAAACGGTGACTCCGGTGTGTTTACGCATGCACCTCACTTCGGCCGTAAATCGATTCGACAAAGCGCTAGTTGAAGAATTGCTCAAACATGCACACGACAGATATGGGTTATCGACGATACGGAATGGACAGTGTAAACTAAACTAATGTTTAACAAAGCAATACAGAATTATTAATAAAAATCCTCATATTAATGCGATAAATTTGCGGTAGAACACTGGAAAATATTTCGCTTTCAACATAAATAATGACAGATTACAGTTTTTGCTTAACTCCATATCCCCGAAAAGTAAATGCAACTGATGTTTTCGAGATGACGTAAAACGGATGTGGTGATAATAATAATAATGTTTCTGGAGGGTTATTTACCAAGAGCAATTGATTATTGATTGTAATTGAAAAGCAATAAAATTTTAGACCAAGTGGTGAACGCTTACTTCGTCAGTAACGCAAGAATCTGAGGACTCATCGATCATATTCGACTTGATAATTGGAGCAAGTTGAACGTTCAGACGAGGAGCAGGTACGCCAACGGGAAGTATGGACGCAAGGTGACGCACGGAACAGAAAGACTTTACAGAGAAGTACTGAAACAATTGAACAAATGAATCGGAATAAAAATGATTACTGTAAATGGAAAAATGAAAAGCGGTGAGGTTCAGGGCTACTAATTCACCGTTTGAAGAATATACATCTGTGCCGCTTTATTCCCATCACTATAACATCAGTGAGCATGAGTCTGGTGCTGGTAAATGTCAGGAGATTTATCGATATCGACTATGGATGCACTCCGTAGTAGCCACTTATGCTCTGACTAATAGTAGCACTGATGACAGCAAAGATATCGTTTACGTCAAACTTTGAACACTCTTGCAACGCGCAAAGTGTTCTTGCTGGGGATATGAACGCTCAAATTGGTCGCATAGATGTTACCGAGTCACAACTCGGTGGTGCATTCAGTAACGACGCTCAGCGTACAGACAATGGCGAAAAATTTCTTCACATGTGTGCATAGCACAGGCTATTTATTAGTTGTATTTCGTTTAGGCATATAAAAAGGTAGTAGTGTACAACTTGGCGCCTACCTAACGCTGATCAACAATGGACACAAAATGACTATCTCACCATAAGAGCTGGATGGAGAGACTGCATTGAGAACTGTCGCTCCTTCTAGAACACTAGCGTAGATTATGAACACGCGCTCTTTCGACCGAGATTTCATTAAAATTATATGATCCAAAGACAACTTTGAAGAAGCTATCCGGTTTTAGAATTCAGTAAGCATTTCGCGGTTTATTAGATAATTTTTCAACTGCGGTGACCGAAAATATCACACAGAAGTGAAACGCGATTGCTACTGTAATGCACGACGCGATGGAGTCGGTGTGTGACAGTCTCACCTTTGGCAGCAGGACCCACGGACCTCCCAGACAACCCTTCGATTACTAGAAGAAAGGCGTATGATTCCTTTTGGTTCGCAATAAAATGCAAAAACCTAAACGCATTCGATCGGATACGGAAGTGTGGTGGTTGCAAAGTTTGAGGAGATTTGGGTAGTCAGCAATTCGGGTAAAGTCCGAAAACCGTTGGAGTCAGCGAGAACATCACCAAAAACGATTGTGTCTTAATCACTAACATGGTGCACCGCTTGTCTATTTGGATGGATCATTCTCCTGAGAAATGTAGGTAGCTAGCAGCGGATGGTCCATTGCACTCTAATCCGTATTATGAACCCGGTTCTTTTTATGTGGCACCTCCAAGCAAAACAGAAATCAAGATCTGCATCGAGTCAATGGGAAGATTTAAGGAAGCTGGTCCTGATGGAGCGGCACGCGTTTTATTCAGGGAAGTTTACGACAATCTAATAGGCACACGAGTTGATCATTTTCGTCAGATATGGGGCATAAACTATTTTTCAGTGTTGGGGATAATCTATAAAGGTGCGCGTATTCATGCTCCGATCACAGGGGAAATAAGCCTTATGCCAGTCATTACCAGGCGTAGTTCTACTCTTCGATTCCTATAATGATGCTCAGCCTACATTAGACCCACTATGTAGCATCATAACATTCTTCAGTATGCGCTTTGCACCTTCCAAGTGCAGTTTTGCTACAGGATATTGATCCGGTTGAAAAAGCGCTAAGACTCAATAATGAGGAACTGTGACTGTTTTACTTATTTGGGTAGCAGCATTACTCACAACAGTTGTTTGATAAGTAAACCTCAGCTCGCATTATCAGAGCTAGGTAATCTTTTCGTAACTTGGTTTATCTGTGGCGTCAAACAGTTTTGTCTTTAAAGTACAAGGGTAGAGTCTATTAGATTTCATAGTGGTTTATTACTATTAATGATACGGCTGAACATCATGTTCAGTGTCGGTCTTATTGTGGGCATCTTGGAGTGTTTTGATTAACCTTGTATGTTGTTAAGTGAAGTGACGAAGAAAACTTATTGTGATGCGTGACAGAGAATGCCTCAAAAGAATGTGTCATGCTGATGACGTTGTACTCGTTCAACACACATGCTTGAATACATGTTTGATTCAAGGTGCAGGTCTATGCGTAATCTTCAATAGGTTCAGTAGCTCTTTAGGCCCAACCCTTACCGATATCTTTTAAAATGTTTCCTATGTCATGGCTGTATGGCAGTTAAGCACTTGGTAGCTGCTGACAATAATGATTATAAAATACAATGATTCTCAATCTGAATTCCATCAATGGAAACTGAAAATATGAAGCGCGATCTCATTTTTACGTGCAAATAACCACTTAATTGATAGGTTCTAAAATTAACCGTCGGTTAAAGAGATGACAGATGAACGAACGATAAACTTATGACAACACTTGCGATGTCCGTATGTATGAAATCACAAGCCCGATGCAGGCAAAGTGTAGCACAGTTATAGGCTGCACGTGGGATAAGATACTGCCCAAGCCTAGACAGATATAGAAAAGGAAAAAAGCAATGGTAGTGAGATTCCAGCGTGTTTTCGCGCGCAGAGCACTACCAGTGACAAATCGATTTAGCATTGTTAGCTGCACAGCAGGGAAGTGCTGCACGATTGCACATCCGTGCAACATATGTTAGCTTATGATAACACTTATGATACAAGTTATGGTGACAAACGTGAGATCGATAGAAGTGTATTTTACGCTTGGTAACCTTAAATTATATTCAATCAGGAAGATCGATGCAACAGTAAAGCTAACAAGTAACTGTAGTGGGCTGGCGGGACTCTTGAACAGGCCTGCTTGTTTTATTAGAAAATTCCTGAAATTATTATTAATACTTCAAATATATATCAAAATTGTTTTAAAGACAGTACAGTTTTTCCTCTTCGTTCTCTCGGCGTTGAGTCAAAGCTAATTTATCACTTCATATACTTTTGTATATTACCATATATTATGTATATATCGCCTACTATTTGCCCTCACTTCTTTCGAAAGACTGCGTTGCTCAAACGTTGCACCAGGATGCACAAGCTCTATTCCTTATTCTTGAAAAAAGTCTGAAACATTTCCACTTGCGATTGGCTTATAAATATTATTCTCAACGATATTTTACATCCGCTGCACGAGGATCTTCTTATATGGTATCGTATGAAAGCACAAGCCGGATCCAGACATAGTGCCGCACAGTCAGAGACAGCACGTAGGCGACATTACTGTCAGGTTGCCCAGGCCTAGACAGATATGAGAAATAGAGAATAAAGATATCCTTAAAAGTCACGCCTCTTGAAAGACTCAATCAAAACACATTATCCTTCCTACTAGAATATCTTTATAGCGGAGGTCATTTATCACATTTGCTTCACGAAACCTTTATCACAAGGAACTGCTTATTGAACAATTACGGTCGAATTTATCTCGTTAATATCATGGAAATATTGTCCGTGAATATTTTTTTGCGTTTTGTGTAATTTGTGTAGAATTATTTTTTACTAGCCTAAAGCTGAAATTTGGGAAATTTTCGAATAAAGCTATGTTCTTCATCTATGTTACGGAACTCATAGATACATACACACAGAGTTCATTAAAATACTATCAAAGTTCGTAAAATAGTCTACCTCATGAATGATTCAGCGGACAGTTGAAATAAATCTATATTTGTGTGATACTTACCAATCTTGAAAAGAATAAGTAGGTATTATACAGAATGGCGCTCATTTGTTTCTTGTTGGCATACACGAAAAACACTTCACGAATATATGCGCTGAAACATATAATAATCACATAATAAAAAGCGAAAACCTTATAAATGTATTGAAACGTATCAACGCATAGCATTTGATTTATACGAAAGTGTAAAATCGTTGATGTTAATATCCAGCGAGAGTTTACACTACCTGGGTATGATGCCCTAATTGATGGCTAGGCAATTTATAGCCGACCTGTTGATGTTTAAAAAAATTGGATTCAAGTACCACTCAAGCAATCCAACTGTATGCAACAGCGTTCTTGCAGCTTTCACACTCACGCTCCAACTTTCCACGACACTTCACAAAAAACATGTTTAATTTGGGTGTTCGCCGAGCTTTCATACTGTGTTGCGGACGTTTCGTCGACAAACTAGATGACATAATCAGCGTAGTTTCTTGTGAAGCAAAAGGGCCTAGACATTTACCACATTTATGCCATGTGTCTGGGTTGTTTGTAATACGATCAGTGTGATTCCTGCGCTGCATGTAGAATAAACATCTCATTGGTCCGTAGGTACCCTAAAGTTGCATACATTGCTTAAGAGACTGTCGTTGAATGTCATGCCTCGAAAAATTTCAGTGTGTATTGTGTGTGTATTGATACAAGAGATTTGCTTCGCGTATTCTCACTGCCAGTGGATGCTCGTGTAGTCTTATACCCGATCTACTTCCTGTCTGCCTGACTTGATGCATTTCTGAAAGGTATTGGTGAAAACGACATATTTTAGTACGGGACATTTCTGTTTTGACAATTGCATGTGAAGGTTTTTGTAGCTTTGTGTGCAACATTAATCCCGAATAGTCTCAGTGTTCTTACCGCGAGTTCCAAAATTTGTTCCACATAATGCAGGGTAAATCAATAGGCTGCGTTGGGTGCAGATGAATTCATGTGTATTGGTTGATGAAGTTACTAGGATATCCAATCTTTATAAATACATTGTATGTATGTATGTATGTATGTATGTATGTATGTATGAAAGCACAAGCCTGATCCAGGCAAAGTGCCGCACAGTTAGAGACTGCACGTGGGCTTAGATGCTGTCAGGTTGCCCAGGTCTAGACAGATATGAACCAGAAGTTTATTCGAACTTACGATACATGCGTCCACAGCTTTTTCGTAAAATTTAGCAGCTTGAAGAGGAAGAGCAGACTCCAATGATTTAGCAGTGCGTGCGTATAAGAAAACCGCATTATCTACTGCCCCACATTGTTGATAATAATCGTTGGCGTGAGAACAATTCAACAGCAGCATCATATTGTTGTGTGTCCTTACGTAGCAATGCAGCTGTCTCAAAATTCCTTGCGGCTTGGAAGCACGAATTTTTTTGCAAATTCAGTTCCGTTGTACAGCTGTTCTTCCTTTTTTGTAGTTGTTGAGTACTATGTGTTCGAACCCGGTTGAATAGTGTTCTGACGTAACTCCGCTGTAGGGTGCTTGCTGTCGAAGTTCAGAATTTGATCTGTTTCTTCTCGGTAAATGCTCGTTTCCTGTTGGCCACTGCTCATCTTTCTAACGTGTATGCCCAAAAAGGTAGACATCTGTTGCCTTCGAATTCATTTTTGAATTTAATTCTGGTGAATATTCAGTTGATCAGCCGGTGAACTTCTTCAAGTTGCGTTTTCTTGATTATCACAAAAGTGTCGTTCGCACAACCAAGCTATATTTTGGGTTCAAGTGAAGAAAGAGAAAAACGCTCAAGGTTCTGTATTACCGCTTGAGCCACCAGTCCTGATATAGGAGAACCCATCGATATTAATTTGAATTGTTCATAAAGCATTGCGTTTAACACCAAGTGCGTTTGTAAGCAGAGAACTAACAGTTTCATCAAGCACTCCTGATTGATCCGATTCCCGTTCTGTTCAGTTCCATTTTCAGTTAACAGTGAAGATATGGTCTGTTTTGCCAGGTTTGTGTCAATTGAAGTGACCTGGGGGTTCTGTTGTTCCGCAGAGAAGCTTCTTGACGATTTGTATGAAGTTCTTTGGGTAACCGTTTTCTTGAGGACCTTGAAAACATATATTTCTTCCTCCGCCCGCATTTCAGGGATGTTGCAATGAATAACGTTCGTACACAGATCCTTTAGTTTGCAATCGGATGCTTGCTCTTGAAGTAGAGTATTTGGTCCGTATGTGTGTGCTTTCGATAGACACTTGTGAGGAGGGATCCTGTGTCGCCTTTGGTGACGAGGACATCCAAGAACGGTTGTCACATTTTGGTTTCTGTTTCACTTGTAAATTTTATTCCTGTGAAGACACAATTCAATAGTTCGTGAACGTATTCGATTTGCCATTTCTTAATTATGACGAAGGTGTCGTCCACGCAACGTATTACGAATTTTGGTTCAATAAGAGGAACGGCGATGCGTACCAAACTCTGCAATACTGCACAGAGGTAAACTGATTGGCCACCGGTAGTGAGCTGCATGCTGAAACACGCTAGAGTCACACAACCGTTTCTATTTTCTTTCTATTTATTCTGTCATATCTGTCTAGGCCTGGGCGACCTGACAATATCTCAGCCCACGTGCAGTCTCTGACTGTGCTGCACTGCCTGGATCAGGCTTGTGCTTTCACATCACACACATGTATGTATGGTATGGTATGAAAGCACAAGCCTAATCCAGGCCAAGTGCCGCACAGTCAGGTACTGCACGCGGGCTAAGATACTGTCAGGTTGTCCAGGTCTAGACAGAGGGGGGAATAGAAATGGTAGTGAGACTACAGCGTGTTTCAGCATGCAGCTCACCACCGTTGGCCAATCAATTTAGCACGATGTTAGCCGCACAGCACAGAAATGCTGCACGATTGCACATTCGTGCAAATGTATATATGTATGTATGAAAATAAAGGTAAAAATAAATGATCCCGTGCTTTCATGCACTTTGCTCAAAAGGCTTTAAATGATCTCACACTGCATGCACACTTTTTATTAACTGTTTTCCGTTTTGTGGTTCTTTGGGTATTCCTGACAGAAGTGCAGCTTGTTCATCGGGATTTCCAAATTCAGCTGCTTCGAATGCCTCCAGAGCGTTCTTCCGCCCGCGTACCATTCGAATTAGCGGCATTTAATGTACGGACTCTAGCTAGCATCGGGCAGCAGGCAGCCTTAGCTCGCACACTTGATAGCCTCGATGTCCATGTGTGCTGTTTGTCAGAAACACGCACGCATAACTCTAGCTCTGTTACGCGATTGTTTAACCCTTCGGAATTACGCAAGTCACACTATCTACGCTTGTCCACTGATAACGGTGCCATGGTATCTGATCAAGCTGGTGTCAGAATCGTTTTGAGTGAGCAGGCTAAGGTCGCACTGTTATACTGGATCCCAGAGTTCGTGCAAAAATGGCCGAATTTCGCAATCAATCCCGCAACCTGTTTGTGGTTGCTGCCTACGCACCGACTAATTGTAGCTCGGAACTTTATAAGAATGAGTTTTATGAAAGATTACAAGAACTCATTAGACTTGCATCGAGGAGTGACATCGTTGTCCTAGCTGGAGACATGAATGCACGTGTAGGTCGTCTATCTTTAAACTAGCATTTCGTGGGTGGAAGGTTTGGTCTCCATTATCATCGTAATGACAACGGCGAAAGATTGCTTAGCTTGTGCTCAGAGCACAGACTCTACCTTGCCAGCACTAACTTCCGCCATTCGAAGCGTCACTGCTCCACCTGGAGATCTCCATCGGCGGCCTTGTTCACGCAAATTGACCATATTGCAATCAACGAGGGAGTGTGCGAAATTGCCGTTCTTACTGGGGCACCTGTCTAGAAACCGATCATGCGTTAGTCTGTGCTAAGCTCTCGATGCGTTTTGTGGGAAAGGTAGAAATGTTGCAAGACAATTGAATGATGCCAGGCTTAATGATCTCCCGGTTCTACGAGGGTTTCAGGCCAATTTGAGTTTGCATCTTTCTACAGTTCCCCAAAACAGTATCGATGAACAATGAACTGGAATTCGAACCTTTACTTTTACTTTTGTGCGGCTGGCTCCACGAGTGGATTAGCCGGCTTCATTGATGTCTCGGATCGCACCAGCCCACGCACGTCGATCGGAGGCGAGATCGTTGCAGATCGTGATCCAGTCTCGTTCCCACCTGCGAACTCCGTAGACGGTACGCAGACCCAGGGTGTCTACATCCTCTTTCACAGTTGACAGCCAGGTTTTCACTTGACCACCTTGCCGCCGACGCCAGGTGCGAACGGGTTTGGGGTCGAGGACGAGTTTTGGAAGTGCTGTGTCTGTCTTTCGGAGGACGTGGCCAAACCATTGCAGCCTTCGCCGTTGTATGTGAGCGGAAAGTGGAGATAGTCCGCTGCAACGCTCTCGTACGGCTGCGTTAGATACTCGGTCAGTATATCGGATGCCCAAGATTACCCTAAGGCACCAATGGTCGAACACTTCTAATGTGCGTACATCCTGTGACCTTAAAGGCCATGTCTCGCATCCATAAAGCAGTACAGGGCGGATCGCTGCTTGATAAACACGCGTCTTAGTTTTTAGGCTGATCCCGGGCTTGCGCCAAAGGGTGCCTTTCAACTGCAAAAACGCATTACGAGCACGATCGACCCTTAACTTCACTTCATCTTTCGCCTGACCATTGGGCAATATACTTGAGCCGAGGTATTTAAAGACTGGAACGTATTCGATCGGACAACCCTGGACGCGAAGTGGCTGGATGCCTGGTGTGTCGGAATAAAAAAATGCCTTGGTCTTAGCCGCGTTTATCTCAAGACCGACTTTCGCGGCAGTGGCACTAATGCGGTCTAAAACGCTTTGCAGCATTTCGGTATTGTCGCCCAGAACGACTATATCGTCAGCGTAGTCAAGGTCGGAAATCCATAGATCCGTTGAAATTTGCACCCCTTGATACCCTGTTAACGCCTGGTTCATTATCCAGTCTACGACATAGTTAAACATAACCGGCGATAACGGACAACCTTGCCTGACTCCTGTGTGCAAGTTAAATTCACGCGATTCTTCACCGTAGACACGAACCCGTGCCCTTGTAGAGCTGTAATAGGCTCTGATTAGGTTGACGAGCTTTAATGGAACCCCATCCGATAGCATGATGTCCCATAAACAACCACGGTCTACGGAGTCGAAGGCGGCGCGGAAGTCAATAAAGCAAGCTATCGTTTGCTGTTGATACCGTGCACGGTGCTCGAGGATCCTGCGCAAAGTAAATATTTGATCTACGCAACCCATCCCAGGGCGAAATCCACCTTGGTTAACTCTGGTGCGCAGATTTCTTTCGGCGGAGAACCGATTAAGCAGGAGCGTTGCAAACACTTTAGCAGCGGTGTCGATTAGACTTATTCCGCGGTAATTGGAGCACACAGATTTATCTCCACGTTTCGGCAGTGGTAGAATGATAGACATCCCCCAGTCTGATGGGAAAACTTCCGTCTCCCAGATCGAACAAAACAGCCGATGTAGCGGAGATAATAATACGTCGGCACAGGCTTTAATAAGTTCAACGGAAATTCCGTCCTCACCTGGCGATTTACCATTCTGCATTCGTCGTAAAACACTTGATATCTCGTATTCTGATGGTGCCTCGCAGTTGACCGGGTATTCACAGCTATTTATCGGGGAAGTGAATACTGCATTGATAGATGACGGGCGGTTCAGTAGCTGACTGAAGTGCTCAACCCACCTATCTATCTTTTGATGAAGGTCAAATATCATCTGTCCTGACGAATCTCGAAGGTTCGTACAAAAACCACAGCTTCCAGATGCTCTGCGAATCAGGCGAAACAGTCGTCCAAAGTCTCCTATACTTGCTGCGGCTTCCATTTCGGATGCGGTTTCCGCCCAATATAGCTGACGATCCTTGCGGGCTGATCGTGTAGCAGCTCTCCTAAGGAGGCGGTAATCAGATGCACCACGCATTCGGGCGTCTCTGGGTGCAACGCCACGCATATCGTTGACCAACTATCGTGACACTCCTTAACATCCGAGCGGCATTCGATTCAATCGATCGCGAAAATCTTTGGAACTGTCTGCTGAGACATGGAGTGCCCGAGTAGTATGTTTGGATCTTGAAAGCAAAGCACAGTGACTTTTTAGATTTTTCGACAAGGCTTTATGGATCCCCAAAATTTTTTTGGACGTTTAGATGGACCTTTAACAGCCTACGAATTTTCGATAGCTGAACTGGCTTAAGCATCATCGCCCTTTACTAATTCCGACGTACCTTATTAGTTGAAACTGATGTTTCAATTTCTGCTGCGCACAATCAATAGCGTATTATTGAAAAAAGCTACGAGCTAAATGGAAGAACCGCAGGAGAGTTAACATATTGGTCTGACGAAATTTCAGCAGATCAGCAAAAAGGTCGAAGAGAAACGTACACTATATTGGTTGGGACGAAAAACGTTGTGGAAAGAAGATATGGTGCAGTATCACAAAGATTATAATCGTGACAAAAGCACAATTAGGAATTGCGTATCATGTGATAAAAATGGAGGGCAATGCGTTCTTTAAAAATATTAGGTGATGGGGCAAAAATAACCGAAAGAGGTAGTGTGTTCCAAGTATGAGGAATCCGGATGGCAAAGGAGTGTCTGCGGCAGTCCAATCTACTGTGTTGATCTGCTAACATCAGGTGATGACCAAGATTTTCCGAGTGTGGGGCCATTTTAAGCATACCCCTACATGGGCGAGTTTCTTCCGTCAATATCCGATACGCAAGGATCAGATCGCCTCGGATACAACGATAGTTTGTACAGAATAATTGTGGATTTGTAAGACAATCCTCGTAGCTGACGAAGCTAAGCCCCTTGACAAGCTTTGTAGAACGTCTCTGCGGCTGTTCTAGGGCGTGCTGGTCACGTTTCAACCATGGGTTCCATACGGACACAGCATACTCCAAGTGTGGCCTGATGTACACTGGAAGGAGAAACGGAAAGAGACGTGGATCGATTGTTCCGAACGCACGTTTTAAAAGCACAACGTTTCTATTTGTCAGGGTTGAGGCTCTACTACACTGAGCAGTCATTTTGTATAATCACCCCAAGATCTTTATCTTGCATCGTGACAGCGAGCATCTTGCCGCCCAGATTATATCCAGAGTCGCCAGGAAGACGAATGCGTAATGCGTGGCATTTGCCAGTGTTGAATGGTAAGCGATTGATCGTAGACGATACGTGTAATGAATCTAAGTCGAATTGAAGTTTCCTTGTATCGCTAGGTGAGTTGAAGACCCGCCAAATCTTGATATCAGCGAACAGGAGAAATGATGATTCGACGTACCCACCAATGTCGTTGATAAATATCAAAAATAGACGCGGGCCAAGAACGGACCCCTGAGGTACTCCACACTGAAATGGGAATGGCTCTGAAAGCGTCTGTCTAACACGCACCCGAAAGTTTCGCGAACGTAGGAATGCAGCAACCCAGGACAGCAACACGGGTGGAATACCTAGTGCTTGCAGCTTGTTAAGCAATATCGCACGGTCAACTCGGTCAAATGCCTTAGAGAAATCCAAGTAAATGACGCGGCTAAGACCAAGGCATTTTTTATTCCGACACACCAGGCATCCAGCCACTTCGCGTCCAGGGTTGTCCGATCGAATACGTTCCAGTCTTTAAATACCTCGGCTCAAGTATATTGCCCAATGGTCAGGCGAAAGATGAAGTGAAGTTAAGGGTCGATCGTGCTCGTAATGCGTTTTTGCAGTTGAAAGGCACCCTTTGGCGCAAGCCCGGGATCAGCCTAAAAACTAAGACGCGTGTTTATCAAGCAGCGATCCGCCCTGTACTGCTTTATGGATGCGAGACATGGCCTTTAAGGTCACAGGATGTACGCACATTAGAAGTGTTCGACCATTGGTGCCTTAGGGTAATCTTGGGCATCCGATATACTGACCGAGTATCTAACGCAGCCGTACGAGAGCGTTGCAGCGGACTATCTCCACTTTCCGCTCACATACAACGGCGAAGGCTGCAATGGTTTGGCCACGTCCTCCGAAAGACAGACACAGCACTTCCAAAACTCGTCCTCGACCCCAAACCCGTTCGCACCTGGCGTCGGCGGCAAGGTGGTCAAGTGAAAACCTGGCTGTTAACTGTGAAAGAGGATGTAGACACCCTGGGTCTGCGTACCGTCTACGGAGTTCGCAGGTGGGAACGAGACTGGATCACGATCTGCAACGATCTCGCCTCCGATCGACGTGCGTGGGCTGGTGCGATCCGAGACATCAATGAAGCCGGCTAATCCACTCGTGGAGCCAGCCGCACAAAAGTAAAAGTAAGTAAGTAAGTACTTCATCAGCAGCTTTAATCCAGTAATCTCTGGCTAAAAGCACAGATGTGCACGGATGTACAATCGTGCAGTATTTATGTGATGTGCGGCTAACATCGTGCTAAATTGATTGGCCAACGGTAGTGAGCTGCATGCTGAAACAAGCTGGAGTCTCACTACCATTTCTATTTTTATTTCCCCCTCATAGCTGTGTAGGCCTGGGCAACCTGACAGTATCTTAGCCCACGTGCAGTCTCTGACTGCGGCACTTTGCTTGGATCAGGCTTGTGCTTTCATACATTCATACATACATAGTGGTATAAGAATGCCCTCTACGAAATCCATGTTGTTCTGCAGCGATGAAAGCCATAATTTCATCGGCAACAATCGCTTCTATCACCTTGGATAACACTGATCGGCAACTGCGCACAATGCTTTCGGTGTGATACGGTCGATACCCGGTGATGAGTTGAGTCGAAGTTGCATGATTTTTTCTCGAACTTTGTTAGCAGAAAACATAATACAAGAAGGTTGAGGTGATGGGGTCGAAAGCATAGGGAAAATCAGAGAGGGGTTTTAGAAATTTGGCATGTAAAGTGATCTTAAAATATTTGCCACATCCTTTGATGTCATCGTGGAACCTATACTGGTGGTAAGTGAAGGGATACTAGTCTGAACCTTCCGTTTATTGTTGATAAATTTGTACAAGGGCTTGTTGTTTTCCCAGGAATTGACAGGTGAATTTACTTTGATAATCAAATTTGTCATGGCGCACTAGTCCCGTGCAATGATTTCGTAATTTTCTATAGCACTCCCAATCATTTGGCAGTGGTGTCAGTTTGAACTCAGTCCACGCGGCATTTCCGCGACACATCCATTTACGAGTTCTGCTCCGAATGAACGTGCCGGTGGTTTTTCGCAGGACGGGTTTTGATACTGAAGAAAGCTCTAACATCTGGTGCCACTTGGTAACAAAATTTTGCCAAGTTGAATCCGGACCGTCCATTTCCACCATACCCCCACACGGGTACGGATGTGCAATCGTACTGTACTTCTGTGCTGTGCTGCTAACATCGTCCTAAATTAATTGGCCATCGGTGGTGAGCTGCATGCTGAAACAGACTGGAGTCTCATTACCATTTCTATTTTATTTCTCGTATCTGTCTAGGCCTGGGCAACCTGACAGTATCTTAGCCCACGTGCAGTCTCTGACTGTACGGCACTTTGCCTGGATCAGGCTTGTGCGTTCATTCGTTCGTTCACCCCTACGCGGGTGAGTTTCTTCCGTCAATATCCGGTACGCAATGATCAGATCGCCTCGGATGTGACGGTTGTTTGTAAAGAAAAATTGTAGAGGTTTAAGACGTTCCTCGTAGCTGACAAAGCTAAGCCACTTAACAAGCTTTGTAGAACGTCTGTGTGGCTGTTCTAAAGCGTATTGGTCACGATTCAACCATGGTTTCCAGATGGAGACAGCATACTCCAAGTGTTGCCTGATGTACGTCTGAAGCGCACGACCAGTAAATCAATGAGCCTAACCAACGATGCGTCTATCAATTGATTCATCTCTACTGTCATCATCATCATCATGAAGCACAAGTCTGAAGCCAGACAAAGTGCCAAGCAATATTAAACAGGAAAAGCAGATAGGCAAGCGCGTGAAAAAGGGAAAGCAGGCAAGCTAAATATGCAAAAGCAAATGCGCAAAAAGCAGCTTGTTTTTGTAGTTTCACTGCATGCGATTTTTTGGTTTTGGTTTTTCATAAATTAATACATATACTGGAATGGCAATCAAAAATTCGGGTGTTCGCTTCGCGTGTTGTTTGTTTTAAATAGATATTTTAACGGTAAACATGTATTCTGCGCTAGATCTATCTCGTATTCCCGGTGGCATTTAATGTAATAGGATAGACTAATAAGACAGATAAACAGTTTTGAATGCACAGTTATTACAAATGGATAACCAATGAACGATCGTTGAGTAGAAACACAACGAACCAGGTTGTACAAATAATGTTTGCACGCAGGTTCGAGTCCCGGTGGCGAAATTATTTTCTGTAAATAATTCGTCATCGGATTTAAGACACATCATTTCTTCCAAATAGCCTTGTCTAACTTCTATATCCCTTATCTCAATTTCAATTTTGTCCAAAGCGACAGAAGTTCAAACAAACCACTGGCTAATAATTGTTAATAAAAATAAATAAATAAATAAATAAAATAAATGCCTACTAACAAACTACAAGTAATAGCGGGTGCAGTGCTCAAGCAAAGTTCCAGATCTGATGAGCTGGATCCATTTTTTGATGCGTTTCCTAATGACACTCTCACTAATGACTCTCCCCACAGTTCCTTTTCTTAATCTCTGCAACCATTCGTGTACCGTTTCGCTAAACCAGCAGAGGCGAAACTCAACGAAATGGAAATGAAAGAAAATCAAGGGAGCGGATAAAATGGGAGAGGGAGATTGCTTTGGAAGAAACCGAAATTAAGATAAGAGAGATAAAAGTTAGTAAAATCCTATTTGAAAAAATTATGTGTCTTCAATCCGATAGCGAATAATTTTTAGAAAATAATTCCGCCACCGTGACTCGAACCTGCGACCTCAGGACACTTAGGCGAAGCACATGACCAATACACCACTAGTTCACTGACGTATTGTCTAAATTAAAAGTAGTTAGTTAGACTTTTTATTTCAATGCTACACCCCTTTTCAGCCTAGCCAAAATTGGTAGTGGAGATAACGTTTACCGAACATGCGACCTATTGACTGTAAGGGTAGTGGTTTTAACTTCTACCCGGATTGACACCCTACCTGTCTACATGTCAAAAATTTCATTGATGGTGCAGGCTGAACGGGAATGTGACCGGCTATAAGGCCTTGGAACCTCAAACATTTTTCATCGCATTTGCGAATCACCGCTTAATCTACCCTGCGGTTTGAACAAGCTCTTATCTTCTTATACCGTAATGAACTATTGAAATAAAATCGCCAACGATAAAATAATAGAATCATTGGGTGTGTGATGGAAATGCATGTAAATGAGCATTTTGATAATAGAACAACGTAAACGATGACTGAAAAAGCCGCCAAAGACAAATCTTAATTTTGATGATGAGGTATAACAATGTTCTTTTCATTTCTGTTTACACAGCACTGTGAGTGGCTGAAGTGCCAATCGAGCGTCAACAACGTTTTAGGTAAAAAGTTGCTGAGAAGCACCCCTCATATTTTTCTCGTGTTCCAGTTCTTAAGTTCAGATCCGTTAACATGGCAAGGACATTTAATCAGTATCAGTATCAGTATCAGTATCACAGGGCGATAGTCGACCAAGTCGAAACGAGTGCCCAGATTCTTTCGGAGGTGTGCTTGAAAACACCCACCACTACCAGGATTGATTCGTAAGTAACACAGGCGTCGGTAACTGTGAATGGAAGATGGGAGATGTCTCATCACCCAAAGGTGAGAGAGTTATGCATGTTGCATGTCCAATCGAATGAAAAGACGACGGACAGCAGTTTATTTCCACAAATGCGAAAAAATGAAAAAGAAACTCTTTTTTGTGTTTCAAAAAATTTTTTCGAATATTTTTGTGTTTTTTTATCATAAAAATGAGGGATTTAGTCTTAAGGGTAATGCTCCGGGAAGAGCTCCTGCCACCGTTCGTCCAGCCCATGTTTGAACGCAATTACTGAAGTTGCCAAGATTAGTTCTGCGGGAAGTGAGTTCCACGCGTTCACTATACGGATGCTAAAGAAGTGCGTTCTGGATTCGAGCCTGGTGTGCTGTTTACTTAGCTTAAAACTGTGCCCTCGTGTACCAACCAAAGGAGAGAACCGGAAGAAGTCATCGAATTCTAAACAACTTAGTCCTTTGACAACCTTAAAGGTCTCTATAAGATCCCCCCTAAGTTGCCTCCTCCTAAGTGAGAAAAGTCCTAGTGCTAATAGACGATTTTCATAATTGGTGTGTGCTAACCCCTCGATCATGCGAGTGGCCAGCTTCTGTACCTTTTCTAGCTGCACTATATCCTTCTGGTAATACGGCTTCCAAGCCTGGATACAGTATTCTAAATGTGGCCTTACTATTGCCTTGTAAAGGGGCAATAGCACCTCAGCTTTTCTGCAAGTGAGGGCTGAACGTAGTCGAAAGAGTTCCCTCCTGGCCCTTTGAGCTGCAGCAGCACATTGGTCAGCCCACTTAAAGTTTGCGGAGACTACGATTCCTAGGTCCTTAGTAGACTTTACCCTACGGAACTCCGTGTGAGCTGAGGGCGTAGACACAATCATGTTGCCTGCTAGTGTAGAGAGCAAGTGACTCTTATCTAGGTTAAGGGGAAGGTCCCACTTACCCGCCCATGCTGTTACAGCTTCCACATCACTTATCAGATCGGAGTTATCCGACCTACCGACAATTTTAACGTCGTCAGCAAACATATAACAGGGTGAGCGCAGTTGGCTGGCAAGATCATCAATGAAGATGAGGAACAGCAACGGCCCCAAGACTGAGCCCTGGGGAACCCCACTCGTTACATGCGCACTTGCGGAGTAAGTATCATCTACCCTGACAGTAAAGGAACGGTCGCTAAGGAATGCTCGAATCCAGCCCAGAAGGTTCCCTGATACTCCTATGGCTGAGAGTTTGAGAAGCAAGAGCCTATGGTTGACTGAATCGAAAGCCTTACTAAAGTCGAGATAGAAGACTTCTACAGCTATACCATCATCCATCCTCTTAGTAACCTCGTTAAGAAAGCTCAACAAATTTGTCAGACATGACCTACCTTTTAAGAAGCCGTGCTGTGCGCCACTCAAAAGAGAGTGTTTGGTTAGATATCCACATATTTTATCGCGGATCAATCTTTCCATAACCTTACATAGTACACTAGTGAGGCTAACCGGGCGGTAATTATTGACCGCCGAGGAAGCTCCTCCCTTATGGATAGGTACTACAACGGCTGTTCTCCAGTCTAAAGGAAGGGTGCCCTGACTGAGGGATGATGTGAAAAGTTCTGTGATCGGCACAGCTAACATAGGCGCTAGCAGTCTGATCATTCGTGGATGGATGCTATCGGGCCCAGCCGACTTGTTGTAAGCTAGGCTGGCCAATATATTCTCAACAATGTGTACCTCGAATGTAAGGTCAGTGCAGAGGGGGCGATCAGAGAGTACACATTGGAGTGATGGCGCAGATGCATTCGAGTTATAATCTCGGCGTTGTACGCCTTGAAAATGCGCGGAAAACAATTGAGCCCTTTCAGTGCTTGCAATGACGGCTGATCCATCGTCCCTTCTCAAGGTACCTACACCTTTTCGTGTTGACCCTTTAGATTGAACGTAGCTGTAGTAACGTTTCGGATGAGTATGGGCCTCTTGAGCGAGTCTCATTTCGAAAGAAATCTTTGCTCCACGTATCTTGGAAACAGCTATGTTTCGCGCTTCTTTGTAACGGGCCCAAGTCCCACATGAGGGAGTAAGCTTATAACGCCTCCATTTTGCGTCGCGGTGACGTACGCTACGGGAAACTGAGGCTGACCACCATTGAGGTTTACCTTTTTTGCGAACGGGTAAGAGAGGAGCGAATCGATCCTGAAGTTGAAGGATGTTATTCTTGATCTGCCCCCACATCCCATCCACATGGTCAATGTTTTGCCATGGGAGTAGCGCTGCTGCCTGTAATAGGGAAGCAGGGTCGATCCTATGGAAGCTTCGAGACATCTTAAGTGGGGGTTTACCAAATGAAAGAAGTAACTCGCAGGCTAACACTACGTGGTCGCTCTTTCCTAGTGGTGGCAGTACGACCAAATTTTGTATACCGCTTTCAGAAGTAGAAATAACTAGGTCAAGAATAGACGGAGACTGACCCTCGCGGAATCTAGTTGGTTCGTTTACGTGTTGGTAAAGTGCATGGGAGTGTAACCAGTCCAGAAAATCGTTCGCGACTCCTGGGGCATGCGAGGTTTGGTACTCCCAGTTTATTTCGGGTAGATTAAAATCGCCGAAGATTACAACACGTGGTGATACGGCTAAAAGAGACGAGAGCTGAATTTGCAAAAGAGCATCTTCTTCCAAACTAGTGCTCGGACTACGGTAGATGCAGCTTACAACTATACGCGTGCATCCATGTATGAGCAAGGCAGATATTATCTGCACATTCGTTGTAGAAAAAGAAATACTTTTCTCGAAGGGAATAGCGTTATCAATAAGGAGCAACGCCCCTCCAGCTAGCTTACCCAGGGGTCGATCGCTTCTTACGGCGCTAAACCTATCCGCGATTAAAGCTGGTATGTGGTCATCATGAGACAACCATGATTCCGTGACACCCACAATTTTGCAGTGGGTGTCGTCAACTCTACAGAGGAGTTCAGCCCATTTATTTCTAATGCTACAAGCGTTTGTATAGAACAAAAGAGCACTATCGTGTGGGGCCAGACTCCCGGTGTTAGGGCTACCTAAGAGCTCTTTGTCCTCGGGCAAATTAGCCAATTGATCGTCCAGAACTTCTGTCGGTGGAAGGCTTCAATTGGGTTCCATGACTATCAAAGTTAGATCGTTGTTATTTAGTATCCTCGTCGTATGCGATGATACGCCAGGTGTTTACCTGACCGTCCTTCGGTCCCAGGTATTTGTAGCTGCGACGAGGAAAAAACGTAAAGAGGTTCTGTATGCCGAGCCGATGTGATAAAATCCAGTTTCAGCTTATTAACAACAAGAATGGTGGTTGATCACTGCCAAAATATCGAGCCACATAAGTGATGGTCGCCCACTACATCACTCATAATTTAAAGACCCAACGCCTCAAAAATTTCTGTTCGAAGGCTCGTTTGCATAGCTTTTCTGATGGTATGGAAAGAAGCTCTTTTAGTAGCGAGTTCTAAGTGTCCATCACATGCGTGCATAGGGTGCTTGCATTACTTAGTTCGAACCATCTATATTTTGCAAATTGTGGTCTCGTCCACTAATCTCCTATACATCTACTAATCTAAAGAAATGGAGGAACTTGTTCCCATATTGACGAAGAAGTATACGGAACATTTCCTTTCGAATTTAAATCCAATATAGTTCATGTAAGCTCTGTCTATCCTCGTACACGAAGTGGGGCATACCTTGCAACATTTTATATCCCTCCGTAGTAACCTCTCCATGGAATCATTTTTGCATTTAGATTGAAGAAGCGAATATTCTGACAAAGGACAGACGTGCGCAGATAAAGTCGTCTAAAACATGCGGAATTACGGATAATCATTGAATTAAAGACAATCAATGTCAACTGCGTCTAAAATATCGTCCACAAAGATATTAAACAACGACAGATCCCTGTTGTACTCCTGAGCTCACTATCACCGCTGAAGACAAATCGATATTTCACTCCACATAGTTTGCCCGCTCAAGAATAAATGCTTAGAACAAAATCTGAAGACAACCTTCAATAGTTAGGCCCTTTAATTGGACGAGATTTTGTCTGTTGGGCACACGGTCGAACGTCTTACTGCAGTCAATAGAAACAACATGAACTGCTTGAGCAGTATCAGTCAAAACACACTGGCTTTTTGCGCCATGAGCAAGTTGCTCATATATGACTAATCTTTGTTAACTCCATTAGTTGTGGACAACAACACCCACATCCTAGGACAAACTCTCTATTCTGCCGTTGATCAACTTCTATAAAAATATTTGATGAGTGGTATAAATGTAAGCTTCCTGTTACTTTGAGACAACTATAGTCTACAAATTTAAACATATATTTCAAAATACCGTTTTCCAATTCCTATGGTATCACAGCTAACATTGAATATTTTTAAACAAACTTGCTTGTGAATTACACGAGACCTCCAAAATATCTCGTATAACCAACAGGTGAATACGTTCTAGCCGTGTCGCCGAATGTGTGTCTAACCGTTCTAACAGGAGTCTGAACGTCTCTATTTCTATCGAAAAGGAGCTCACTGTTTTCACCAACAGAAGGGGAATTGCTACCTTCAAGACAGTGCACGGAGAGATATATCTTGACTAGAATTTCGGTTTCCAGACCATTCTCCTCAATGGCTACCTTATGATTATCCACTAGACTACGTATGTATGACGATGACTTGTGGGGCGACGAATGCATGTGTATTATCGTTTTAGGGCACATGCACATTCGCCGACCTATTGCTGCTTGTACATCACACGTTTGCTGCGTTTCAATGACGCGAAAAAGATTCTAGCCTGCCTATATTTGTCGTAGTCGGTGGCGTTTTCCCAACATACGACTAGCGACCACAGCCTTCTACGAAAGTTTCAGATGATTCTCGCTATACAAAGAGGGAACTTTTGCCGTATATACATAATTTTGATAGCTGTTGCTCTTCATTTGGTTCATATAGTAGTTATATGGAATTTTATATGTAAGTTTATGAACTAAAGTAGATTGCGACTCAATTCAGTAAAACTGTGAGTTCTTAGATAGATTTACTATGAATGAACGAAACATATTCTCTTCAAAAGGAAGTTTAGCTTTCATCAGGATAAGATTTGTACAATCCGTGAAGCACAGATATGCAAAGATATCAAGTTAAGGTGATGTTCAGAAACCCTAGACAACCTGCAATTAATGCATATTTGTAAATTGTTAATCGTAAAATTAAATTTTCAATATTATTAATGTTCTATTTTAATGTGTTTACCACGGACATTGAAGTAGAAAAATGAAGATAATTATTTATTTGAGGTTAAAAGGAGGAGGAGATAATATACTGAGGTAGAATAAGTATAGGCAGATGTCATACAAATCCTGGGGTTTAATGATAATAATAATGTATTTTCTTGGATACACCCAGTCAAGCCATGCATGATCATTTGTTTTCATGAATAAGTACATCAAATAAAACAGTAATTTTACAAATGTTAAGGTCGAATATCTTCTTCTTCTTCTTCTGAATAGACGGCAGGAGGACTACAGTCCGTGAAAGACGCTTCAACTCCCGGGTCTCTGCTATCTCAACGTAGATTCCTCACGATGAGTTACTGAGATGGAAGAGTGGGCGAATCGCGCAGGATAGCAGGAAGTTCACCGTCCAATATGTAATTTAACTGCTCTTCGTTTGCATCAGCGTAGAGTGCATTCTAAATATTGACCACTCTGGTCGACAAAGTAAACGATGACTTCAGGTGTTCCGTTCGGCGCTTCTGCAACTTCAGCGAATGACATCTAGTTCTGGAGTCCGTGGATACCGAAAAGAATTGTTGAAGTTTAGTTCCGTAATAACCAAGCAGGATTCTCCGCGTGACCAGCAAATCATATCGCATTCTCCGGTATCCCAGTGGGAAAAGTTTGAGTTCCCGCAATTTGTCGTCATAAGGAACCTAAAACATACCCCTCACGCACTTGTTAGCTCTCCTTTGGACTTTCTCCAGTCGATCCTTCTCCCCTTTAGTTAACGGATAGTTCACCGGAAGCCCAAATTCTAATATTGGTCTGACGTGAGAGCTATTCAATACTTGAAAACCTTCGGAATTTATCTCTAAGAAGGATCGTCTCAATGTTCACCACATGTGGCTGGAAGAACCGAACATTCTGGCAGTATCCTCCGCAGTTTTGAGGGATGAAGTTACCATCACCCCCAAATCTCGCTCTACATCAACTGTTCTGAGACCATGGCCCTCAAAATGATATGCATATCGCATGTTGTTGTTGTTGTTGCTCCCGATGTGCACGATAGCACACTTCTTTTCATTAATTGAGAGCATCCATCCGTCAGTCCAATTATGAAGTTCATCCAAATAATTTTGCAGGTGGGAAGCGTCAGCGGCAGTCGTGACAGAAGCCCACACCTTTAGATCATCTGCAATTAAGAGACGATCACTGCTTAGAACACCAAGAAGGTCACTCACATAGAGTTTGAACAAGGTTGGCCCCAGAACGGATCCTTGCAGTACAACAAAAGTGGGGATAAAGGATGCAGATCTGGCCCCATTACCTTCAACGAGTCTTCGCTTTCCGATAAGAAAATCCTTAATCCAAGCAAGCAAAAAAGCCTCTTAACCAGACATTCTTAGTTTCCAAAGAAGCCTTTGATGTGGAACACGGTCGATTGCTTTACTTAATTCGATGAAGAATACATCAACTGGCACACCAGCGTCAAGGCTTCTGCAACAATGTTCTCGGGCGGTCAGTAGATTGGAGATACATGAGCGGCCTTCCGTGAAGCCGTGTTGGGCATTCGAGCATTAATGGCTAAAGGTGAACTGATGATCCTTGATAAAGGTTTTAATATGGCAGGGTGAATACCATCAGGACCTGGAGATATCTGTACCTTTAGATGTTCGATGAGGATTCGCACCATGTCAGCCGTGATATCAAAATTGGCCATTACTTCCGTCGACGATATTTGTTCGCAGGATATTGTAGGCTCTATCGCGTAAACTGATTGGTATTGCGATGCAAACACCTCAGCTTTCCCAGTGTCAGTCTCTATAACCTCCCGTTACAAATTTTTGAGAGAAGGTAGGGGTTCCATGATTTGCCCCGTCGCCGAATGTACGCAAATAATTGTTAAGGATTATATTTTGAAGAATTTGCTAACTGAAGCTCGAATCGACTTCTTTTATTCTTCTTCAATTTTGAGCAAAGATTCCGTACAGTCCGATACTCTTCGTAATGGGCGTCCAATCAGCTCGTTCTGAATTTAATCCAAAAACGCTTTCTTTGACGCGGGCAGGTACGAAGTTCTCTATCAAACCAAGGAGGGACATGGGAGCGGGGACGATCTCTGTTTAACGGAGCAACATCCTCTAAGCGACGGATATTATTCAGAAACCATTTCCAACAGTCATCAATAGTGAAATCAACGGGTAACGTCCAGTCAATTGAGGCTGCTTGTTCAACCAACAATTTCAAGTCCATGTTCCAGAAGTTTCTCCGTGGAAGCCGCGACGGCTGGGCCGGTATACCCCGAGTCCATTTTAGCCGAATAGCACAATGGTCGCTTGTATCGATGGGCTGTTCTACGGATAAGTCAACCACATCGGACTCTCTGGGTGACAAAATCAGATCAAGAGTAGACGGAGTCTGGCCATGTCCATAGCGAGTAGGAACGAGAACGTGCTGCACGAGGTTCAAATCCAGAATCAGATTTAGAAACTCCCGTTGGTACTCATCCCCATTTGTAACGAGGTCCAACCAGTTGATATCCGGAGCATTCAGGTCACCGAGTATCATACAATCGTTCCTCGTCCCATGGCGGCGGAGCTGGTCAAATAATGCCATGATACGGCGCAGGGTGAACGGTAGATGACACCGATCATTGCTGATCCATTACTGGACTTGATCTGACACCAAATGCTTTCAGCAAAACCACCATCATCTCGAAAACGATCAACAACCTCCACGGATAAATGTTCTTTGACGTATATCGCCACCCCACCACCATGTCGAGATCCAATTCGATCACTTCTGAGTAGGCGGTAATTCGGAATGAATAGCTCTGCATCAGTAATGTCGAGTGTCAGCCAGGTTTCCGTTATTCCAACGATATCTGGCTGTAGTGCCAAGACATGATGGCTTACTTCGTCAAATTTGTTCCTCAAACTCCGCGCGTTGTAACAGAGCACTTCGAAATACTTTAATGGAGAGCAGTTGGATGGTCGATCAGTATGGGCCTCCAGCGAACTTTGGATGACCTCTTTGCTACGCGAAAATCCACAATACGAAGGTCCTTCTCACCCTCCGATAATCTTTTCTTAAGCTCCATCGTAGCAGTCTTCATCTTGATTCCATCGTCAGGCGACAAATCTCGTGATATTTTATACGGTTGACCCTTCAGTCGATGAACGCGCTTTAGGATCTTTTGGGCCTGATCGTTGGAAGCCAGTACTGTTTTCAGAACGCTGGGCTTTTGACACTCCAGATTTCTGCGTCCAAGTCGGAACGCTGATACAATTGTGATACCAGCCTCCCCTGGGTCAACCATTTTCCCGAAAACTGATTGGAGAAACTGGCTATCTTGTTCAATTCTGGCAGCAGATGTTTCTCCATCTGGTTCCGGCGCATTCACCATAATGAGGCAGCATTTGCGTGCTTCCGGTGAACTGTTAGCTTTACTGCTCAAAAGTGAGATCTCACTCTCCTTCACCATATTTCTAGAAAACGGTTGTGGTAATCGGCATTCCAATTTGTCGAATCTGTTTGAAACATTGGACCAGATTGCAGTATCGGTATCTGATTTATGGCGGCTACAGAGGCATATGTGACGCTAGCATTAGGGTCTAATTCATTAGACGTGACCACATGTTCCGTAATATCTGAAGAGGCAGATTCCACTCGCACGTTCGATGGCAGTGCAACAATTTTATTCCTTCTAGTTTTCGATCGGCGTCCGGATGACACAGCTTTGCTGTTTTTCGGTGTGCTACCGAGTGGAGGCGTTTTTACTATCAGCCAGAACACTTGTGCCTTGCAAATTATCAACCAGCATGGAGCCGCCTATATTTAGATCTTCCTTATTTGGCAAGTGGGAGGACTGCCACGCTTCCAGACGGGGGACGCACGCTTCACAGATGAAATGAAGGTACGGCTCATGGTAGGTCCTAAAGGCCTGATAAGTGATATCCTACATTTTACAGCATCGGGTGTGAATCCAGCAGCTGCATATTAAACATTGCATGGCTTTGGGTCAGGAAATAACTTTCTTGGCGCACTTGAAGCACGGCGAAGAAGTCATTTTAACTTAGCCTGCAGTGAATCGTTAACGGAGCAGCAGATTTCGAAAACAATTTACCAGGTTTCACGGGGAATACTACTCAGTAAATCCCCAGACACGTATATGTTGCAAATAAAGATTTCAATTGAATCAGAGAAGGAATCTGATTCGGTATTCAGCCAAAAGACTTGTATTGAAAGATACTTAGAACCTCAGAAATTCACAGCACGCGCGACCTTGAGTTCGTTTTCAAATATAAATACATTTTTTGTTAACAACTATAAAAATAGTTGGATACCATTTGTACAGATGGTAGCTTGTTCAAAACATAAAAATGATAGAATATTGGAAAAATAAATGATAAAAATCCATGTTTTTAACGAAAACAACCGTAATTGTTCGGAATGGGTTAATTACAGTTAAGGTAGGTCAGAATCGCAATGTTTATCCATATATGATGTTCCAAATGCAACTTCAAACGCACATATGCGTATAGGGAGTTCACTTCTTTGGGTCACGGAGATATGGGTGGTATCGCCATTTCAAGAATTTTGAGAGTGCATTTTATTGAATTTCAACAATTCTTCTTCTTCTTCTTCATAGACGACAGGGGGTCAAGCCCTTGTAAGCCGCTGAAAAGTAAATCTCAAGAAAAAAGTTATATGTCACTTTAAAAATTTTTATAACTAAAAATATTAAAAAGCCTTTTATGCCGTATAATTATAAATTATCTATAGTTGTATTAATAAGAAATAGCCCACCTAATTTTTCCGGAGATATAAAGCAGTTGAGTTGCTTTTTGAATTCAGTTTGTGAAGTGCTCAATCTCATATTATTGGGAAGTAAATTCCATAAACGAGAATATTTATAAATAAAGAAATCTCTTCATACACTATTGTGGATTTTCGTTATACATATTTTGTTCTTGTGACGAAGATTAAATACCTCAGAATTTTTGAAATCTAATTGTAAATCAATGTCGATCATATCTTTTTTCAATATCCTGTAAAAGAGTACAAGATTTTGTTTTATTCTTCGAAACCATAATGGTTCCAATCCTAGGATCTGACATCTTTCCTTATATGAACGCTTATCCGAACTGGTGGTAATGGATCGTGTGAAAGAACGTTGGATGCCTTCTAAAGTATAACTATCAGACCGAGTAATGTTACTGGATATAATATTGCAGTAATCTAATAAAGGAGTGTATGTGACGTGTAAAGTTCCTGCTTGCACTGGGGCAGAGAGATGAATCTATGAAGTAAACCTATATATTTTTTGTTTGTTCATGAAATATAAGTGATCTAGAATATCGATAACCTAAATCGCGTACACATTGTGCTGGTTGTAGTTGTGTATTATTTAAGATGATCGAATCTTCTGGTATGATAGAGTTGAAATTTAATGAGGCATGTTTAGACCCTATATAATCTAACATTAATGTTGAGTTAGAAAAAGATGATCATGAAAATAAATGTTTTGATGTTTCTTGACCACTTTGAATGAGGAGCTCTAATCCATGCAGCTCACCAATTCTTACATGGAACGGCGCAAAACATTCCGATTTAGATTTCTCCTAGCAAGGCTTATTAGTTTCGCCGTTACCACCGTGGTTTTAGAAATGCTGTGCGTTATTGTCGCCCCGGTTGCATTCATCCTTTTTCTGGCACAGAATCGAGTCGGAAAATTGCATAGCAAGTAAGTAATAGCGAAGTCTGCTACTGGCAAACACTTTAGTCGCTTCCTGTATATATTCGATGCTTCGAATCGAATAAAATTCCTCGTATACACTTGCGCTGAGGTTTGCGTTATACAGAGCAGTTGCGAAAAACGCGATCCTTTTTATATCCAACAGAACACTGCAGGTGGATAAAAATTCGTAAACCCTCACTAAGGTTGAAAATTATTCATGGTTTTTCTGATAGACGATTTTCAAAAGCCTATAATCGTTATCGACTTCATCATGAAGAACGTTCTAATAGTTGATCCAGAAAACCAACGATTACATCACAATACCACGTTACTCAACGTGTTGAGACAAATTTGTTCCATCTAATTACCAGGTCCTCGCATTTTACTCCCGGATAATGTCACATGTAGCGACATTATGCATCAATTTTCCAAATTAACACGCAGTGCGCCATACATGAAGAGACCCACCCACGATTGTAACCATCACATCGTCCATAAAAGCCCCAGAAGTTTGCTAAAGCTAGCAGATTACCGCCTAAAACGCAGTAAAATGTGAATTCGAACATATTGCAGCATTGGGTGTAATTAATCCGTTAACTGATTTCGGCATCGCCACTACACATGACCGCCAAGAAGAATGGAGATTGGAGACATTGCAAAGACTACCGTGCGTTCCATACCGTTACAAAACTCACTCGCTACCTTATTCCACACATATACCAGTTTTCGCTGAGCCTCGAAGTAAAATGAGTTTTCTCCAAATTGACCCTTGTACGTGCCCCCTTGACGATAATGCCAAGACTGCTTTCATAACATCATTTAATTTTTTTCGAAATCCTTCGCAAGACCATTGGGCTGATTATGCAGCACAGTGTTTTTAAATGTTCATGGATCAGATTCTTGTGGTCTCGATTTCGTATTTGTGTATATGGACAACGTATTTGTCGCTAGTTCATCACACGACAAGCATGTAAGACACGCGCTTGACTTATCCACCTGTAAGTGCTGGTGAATCTCGCGCTTCATCCATACACTACTTGAAAAATGATCGGCCTATTGCGAATGATGAACTCGTAATGGTTGATGTTGGGTGCGAATATAGAGGTTATGCCGCTTATATTACAAGAACCTGGCCTGTTAATGGTAGATTCACGAAAATCCAGCGTGTTCTCCACGATATACTGGAGGTTGTTCAACGCAAACGCGCAGCATTCGCAAATTGTAATAACAGTTTGAACGATGTCTATCGATTGATGTTAAGTGAACTACAACCTCCGTGTGATCTTCCGTCGTTGTTCAAAATACGGCGTTCCTAACAATTAGGATAAAAGCGTTTTTAGACAGTCAACTGTTTCAAATATATAAATAAATAAATAAAAAAGTTTTATTCTTTGAAATCCAAGGCATGTTGATCATGATCAATAACTTTCAAAAGGTTTATACAATCACAAAGTTAGTATGTACATTTGCAAAAACATTTTCAAGGTCAGTTCTTCAGCAGAATTTAACGTTCAATAAATATAAAGGTAACAGTATTTACACGTTGCTTTCAGATAATCTGTTCATGATATGATATAATACAAAAAACACTGGCATTGCGAGGAAAAGTCAATGGATGTTCCAGACAGCACTGATGTTTAACGGATAAAATCCATCAAGAATGCGTGAAGATCTCTTTTGTTGATTTTCAAACTTTTTCATTTTGATCGTTTGAGATAGATTGATCTATCCTAAATATGTACCGTTTTCCCACTAGGTTGAGGTCTCTTGCGGGAGAGTTTCATTTGTGTGCGGATTGAGAAATTATGCTGTGAAGTAAATACTCGAAAGCTAGAGAATGTTCTTTCAAACGTTATAAAAATTTATTTAAAATCAATACTTAGGAATGCCATTATTATATAAATCATCAGGTAGAACATCTGAGTAAAGAAGATTGCGAATTTTTCTATGGTAAGGACTAAAACCAGATGTGATTTGAATTCATTTAAAAAGGAGCTGAGTCTTACATTTTTTGAGTGGAATATAATAGTGGAGTAAAATAGTTGCGTAAAACACAGTATTTTTAACGTTTCCCAATCGTGGTTAACTATTATGGACGATTGATCCCTAACGCCGCAAAGTTACTTCAGCCACTCACCGATATACTGAATGATAATCCCAAAACGTTGTCAATCACAGCCGCAGCAATAACTGCATTCGTAGAGGTTGAAGAACTTTTGTGCAACGCTACCGCTATGAGTCCCTTGAAAACCGACGATAACTAGCATTTGGACCTGAAATCTGACGTATCACATGCTGCAATCTAAGTTGTACTAAAATCTGAAACAAACGGGGTATTCAACTACTATAATTTTTCTTGCGGAAGTTGCAACAGCCCAGACTAGGTATAGCCCTTGTAGTTGACGACTATAGGCCATCAATTGAGCTATTAAACATTTCCGTCATTTACTCGAAGGACTTACCTTTATCATCTTCACCAATCACAAGCCAACCCTTTAAGCCTTCCATTCTCAAACTGACGAGAAATCCGTCAACTTGACTTCATATCGCAGTTCACCACAGACATCCGAGACATTGATGTTATCTATTGTAAGACATATAATGACAAGCAAACGTACAACCACATTAACTCGAATCTAATGTCTGAATTCCTTAGAACAAGCGACTGTAGCCGATTCTTCCTCTCTAGTATTTACACAACGGTTTCTTCAACAATTTCTTCAAAAATTAAAGGGTTAATAATTAAGGCGTCATATAAGCTTTTTAGGCATACAAAAGTAACCGTTATATCGACGCCGAAGCGTTATCACGCTGCTCTATTAAACCGGAAAACAATTCAGAAATCAACCTAGAAATGATTTGTCACAAGACAATGTCCCTGAATTTGCTCAAATTGTCGCTGAAAATTCATAGAAATTCACACTATGCCACTGCTAGATCGATTTTAGGAGTAATTTCAGTTATTCTCAAAAGTATTTTTATCAATTACTTACGCACAGTCCCGTCTTTAATTATTATGGACCTTTAACTTGAGGTTATCTTAATCCTTCTGCATCGTGGTCCTATCCTCACTCTACGCAGTATGGTGACCAGCCACAAAACATTAGGTTAAATAGGAACGACCAACTTAACTCTAACTTCCCTGATATTTATCCTAACCCTCAATCTCTCAAGTCCCCTCAAACAAACATCCATAGAATTTCCTTTTGTCCAAGTGCTGCTCCACATGTATGTAAATCATCCCCCCTGCCAGTTTTACCCAGACTATATCCTACCATCAAATTTTGCCCTTGTCTTTCCACCCATCTGCATGATGTAACACCACCTAGTTTGCAATCTCAGGCCCCTAATAATAACACCTCTTTCTACTTCCTCCATCCTCATCCTTCTATTTAACTTCTAAAATGACTGATCTTCAATTTATCCTGTCTGATATCCCGATTGATGTAGTCCTTATCACTGAAATTCGGACGACTGATGAAGATGCAAATGCTACATTTTTCTACCAAAAATAATATTTTTCGGAAAAATTGGTGCTCTCCCCCTGGTGGTGGTTGCGTCACATATATTATTAAGGAAATCCCTGACAAACGTAACTGTTCTTCTTTAATGAATGATATTGATGATTCGATATGGATCCATTTACCCAAACTGGACGCGATTTTTGGTTGAATTTTCGAACAACCTCCTTCATCCTCACATAATCTTAATAAGATTAAAAATGATTTTTTGAAGTTTCTTAAGACCCTTTAAAAAAATCTTATAGCTAGTGATTTTAAAATGCTTCGTACATGCTGGAACTCTCCCCATCTTTCTAGAAAATTATCCTCTTTCTCTGAAGCAATGAACCTACTAGGTTACATCAACGCAGTAGGTAAACCTACAAGGCAGTCAAACCTTCTAGAACATATTTTCATATTGGGGCCTAATCCTAATAACGTGGAAGTCAAAACGCCCCTTCCTGGTTGTGATCATATAATGGTTACGTGTCATCTTAAATTTTGCGAGAATCGGACATCCATCAGCGCAGCTAATGACTGTCTTTATGTTGATCGTAAAACGTTTTCGACTCTAAGTAGGAACTCTGATTGGACTGACTTTTTTATATCTTATAGTCTTATCACTTCAATATTTCATAAGACCTTCTCTAGAACGACTCATCGAAAGACTAAGTCTATTAAACTTGATAAAATAAACCTTATTGAAAAATAGCTCGTCTTTCTGCTTTTTTAAACCAAACACACGTTTTTTATTCATTTTTACGTCTCAATGAATTTTTTAACTCTTTTACAAGAATCAAATTGCAGTTAATCGAAAATCAAGAAAGAATATCACTGAAAAGTTCTTCGAAGAGCACGTCTCCGAGTAAACTAACGAGATCTTGATATAATCTAAGTAAACATGAAATTTCTACACATGTGTTCTACCATGATGATAAGGAATCATCTAAATCAGACTGTTCAGCGATAAGTAATCAATCTTTAAACTATTTTATTCAATCATTCAACATCAGCATATACTCTATAATCCCACGTCAAAATAATACTTCTAATTTTATTGATTCCATCTCTTTTAGTTTAGAGGAAGTTGGAGCAATGTGTCGGCGAAGAGAAGCTTCTGATAAGCCTGATATTGTAGGCATTGTTTCATCAATTTCGCAAGAAAATACGGATGATATACGTATAAGTTCATTAAACCCATTCAATCTTTCTGTTAAATCTGGTAATTTTCCCTCTTGATTGAAAACATTCTGTTATTATACCTCATTTTCAAACAGGGAATTCGTACATCATCACAAATTATCGCCCAATTTACCACACCTTTTCTTTCTAGGCTATTCAAAAAGTTGATCTAGAATGCATTAATAGCTAATTTAGTCCCAAACGCTTTCTCTCTATTCCAACATGATTTTTTGAATCAGAAGTCCTGCATTATTAGTCAGCTGGATTACTTGAACTATGCAACCACTTCCATAGATCGAGTATTAGCTGTACTGATAGTTTACTAAAACATTACCAAAGCAATGGATAAGGATCCTCGTTCTCTTTTTTCCTAAAATTATCATCACTTGGTAGTTTTGGACCCATATTAAATTGGTTCCGTTCATATATTTTCGATCGTACCTTCTCCGTTTCCGTTAACGGCATATCATCTGAAACTTAACCTCAACCAAGTATAGTCATTCAGGGTAGCGTACTAGGCTCCCTCCTTATTCTTATATATAATAATGATATGCGAAACTTTGTGAAAACTCAAAGCTTTTTAACTTTGCGGATGATATTGAACTTGTCTTAGTTTTTACAGCCATAGAGATATCATAGGCTAAAGACTCCCTCAACGATTATCTTTTAAAGCTTTCATTTTGGGGCTCACAATGGGGGTTAGAATTCTGAGCTCTGAAGAGGCAGTATATGGGTATACGCTGCTCAATACCCCCTGGTAGCAGTAACAACACACCACTCGCGTCCTCTAACGAAAGCACAGACCTAGGATTTAGATATTCATCATCTCATTAATTTCAACGAACAAGTAAGATTTCTCATTGCAAGAGTTGGACAGAAATTTGGTTTGATCAATCAAAGATTACTCATTTGTGAAAGTAGACTAAGTCTATATCTAATGAAAGTATAACTGTGTGATGATTGTTTGAATAACAATCAATACTAATCGATAATTCTGTAATTCAAATTCTCGTTGTTAGTTACATTAATTAATACACGCTGTGTGATTCAAGTGAGTGTGGTTATTTTCAATTCTTGGGTTGGTTATTTCGCTCAATTCAATACAATTCAATTCATCACAATTGGCGTCGCGATCAGCTATGTCGTTCGGACCTCTCAATATTCATGGAACTCCCAGAGAAATTGAAGATTATCTGGAACGTTTTGAACTTTGGTGTCTCACCAAGGGTGAAATGCCTGATTCAATTATCACTGCGCATTTTCTCACTTCAGCAGGAGAAGATGCTTATGCTTTGCTGAAAAATTTATCATTCCCTATCCTACCTGCCAAGAAGACTTTCAATGAATTGAAATCTATATTAGCGCATGTCACTCCGAAAAATTTCGAAATTGCTGAACGTGCACGCTTTAATACAATGCAAAGACAAGAAAACCAATCTATTCGTCAATTTATTCTGGAATTGCAAATACAGGCTACACGTTGTGCATTCGAAGATAAACTATATGATCATTTAAGAGATCGTTTAATTGCTGGTATCAATGAACCTGATTTATATCGCCAGTTATTGATGTTGAATAACCAACCTATGAAAATGTCAAGACAATATGCGAACATTATGAAGATGTTTCAAAAGAAATTAATCGTCAAATTAATGCTGACACTCAAACGTTTTGTTCGGAACCTCTAGATCTAAACCTCAGTCCAGCAACCGACCACAGCGACAAAGTGATTCTGATGTCAAACCAGTAAGCAAATTCGGCAAAAGAAGTCTAATTTTGACAATCAGAAGTTTGGAAAATGTGCATCTTGTGGCAAGTTACATTCTCGATTTACTTGTCCATTTCGTAATGCTAAATGTTTTAAATGTGGTAAACTTGGACATATTCAATCAGTTTGTCGAAATTCTAAGACATGTTATGTGCATAGTAATGATACAAAAGTCGTCAATGTTGAAAATCAAATCAGCTCACTATCATTATCAGTGTCACCATACACAGTGTCTCATATTCGTAAACGTATATTCAGTATTTATGGTTCCAAAGAATTTATACTTGAATGTGGAATCATTGATTTCATTGAATGACTTGAAACATTTTGCCCCTGATGCTCAAATTCATCAATCTAACATTTCGATTCACGGCGTTACAGGATATTCTGTACCTGTTGTCGGAGTTTGATCTATTCCAGTCAGATATGGTACTGCCAAACCAGTTGAGTGTTCATTCATTGTCACGAAATCTAGTCCACCTATCCTTGGATTAAAATCGCTGAAGTTACTCAATATTGACTTTTCATTCTTGTCTACAAGTCCATTATCAAAATTTGACTCTCATGCAATAAAAGATTTAACGAGTCAGTGTGCATCGCATTCCGGTAGAATGAATATAAAACCTGTTCATTTAGAAATAACTGGTAAACCTATATTTTTGAAACGTCGCCTGATTGCATATGGTCTAAGAGAACCTGTCGGAAAAGCCAAGGCACTCGTTACTCTGGATATTCAAACTGCATCTGAAAAGACAGTTCAACAGATTTCTAACAGTGCCATCAATCGTGTTGAAGCTCTTTTGTTTGATGATAAAAATTTGACTTCCCTATCAACCGACTGAAGCGCTACTCCTGTTAACACGTCCACATCCGCCCGTATCATTGATTCAAACGAAAAATCTATTTTTAATTACCAAGAAAGTGGCTTCAAAGTTAGCAAACTTCATCATTCATCAGATACTATTTCAAACAAATCACCGAACTCATTTTATCAAGCGAATTCAGCACTGCCTCCTAGCTCATCTAAACGATCGTCAGAAAATGTACTTTTCAAACCGCTAGAGGAAAAGAATTACTGGCACCTTCGACTACTGCTATTGAAAAGCGAGACAATTGTTGGCAACTGTGGATGACGTTTCTGGTTCGCTGGAACCTCCATGTGTTTAATCAATTCAACCTGCAGTCACTGGACATGCTTCTGATGAAAAAGCAAAGAACTTGTCACACACTTTGTCTTCCGAGAATACTGAATCAAGTGAACCTGTCAGACGATCTGAAAGACTGAGGAACAAACCTATTCAAGATTACAAAAATCCGAGGAGGATTAGGAGCTGCGGTGGTTGTGATGATTGTTTGAATAACAATCAATACTAATCTATAATTCTGTAATTCAAATTCTCGTTGTTAGTTACATTAATTAATACACGCTGTGTGATTCAAGTTGGTTAATTCACGCAATTCAATACAATTCAATTCATTACAAACTGCTTCTTGACTACTGTAATATAGCCTACTTCCATATTGCTAGGCGTGACTGTATACTCTTGGAAAGCATTCGAGGCAGAATTAACAAAATAATGTTAGATTATCTAATCCTCCATCTTATCAAGTAAGATGCAATCTACAAGATATAGATCAGCTATGATTACGTACAATTCGCCTTAATCATTTTCTTTTTTAACCCATTACGGAGCACCAAGTTAAGCTTAGGTCTACAATGCGCTTCCAAGATTGCAATCGTTATGTACGACGTAACCGAATGAAGCTTTTGCATTTTCCTATTACTCGCACTAAAGTTCGACACAACTTCTTTTGAATTAGGTATGCACAGCTTTGGAATTCTCTTCCACTTCATTTTCGCATGTGTACATCTACAGGTAAATTTGAAGCACTCGTAAAATCTCTCACTGCTCCGTCGCTATGCGAAATTCGCAAAAGAAACAATTCTATAGACAGTGTATTTTGTCATGATATTCCTGGTTATTGTAAGTATTCTTTACATTAGCACACGCATAGAACTGTTAACAATGTCCGGAATACACGATCTTATTATGTGTCAGGTTAACTAGGTTCAAGGCATGTTGCATTAAAACGTTTGACTCGTAGCACATCTGGCTATACTTTTTGCAAGACGTTTATTTTTCCCCAATTTTTTCTTTCAAGATGTTGCATATGGTTGCATATGGTCTAAGAGAACCTGTCGGAAATGCCAAGGCACCCGTACTCTGGATATTCAAACTGCATCTGGAAAGACAGTTTTACCGATTTCTAACAGTGCCTTCTATCGTGCTAAAGCTCTTTTGTTTGATGATAAAAATTTGACTTCCCTATCTACCGACTCAAGCGCTACTCCTATAGTTCTCATGTGAACAATTTTATCTATGAAAAATATTTCGAATTATAAGGAACCACATTTTATTCTAATTTAATTATAACTGCTTATTCTCAGGTTGCTTATGATCTAGGCATATACAATCAAAACCTGTGACTCAGAAAAAATTTCGAGATATCTAAAAATTTATTTTTATGATTATCTATTTATAACTCTGCTGTAGTGTCAGGTTACCTAAGGTCTAGTCAATTCTCATCAAAGTGTGACACTTATATCATGTTTGCCTATAGTCATTATACCGTATTCAATATATTTTTGCCATCCCTTTAACTTCAAGAATAATTATCTCTATTTACATACTTCAATGTCTGTGGTAAACACGTTTTCCGCAAACAATTTCTAATCATCAAAAAGACTTTTACGATTATCTATGTACAACTGTGTATCAGTGTCAGTTTGCCAAGGTTATCTGAACATCAACATAAATTGATTATCTGTTTCAAACCTGTGCATATCCAGCTAGTCTCCCTGAGCATCATTTGTGTTGAATACCTAATACAACGCCTTTGTGGTTCCGAATTGCAACTATTGCTGTTGTCACTTTAAAGTCCAATGACCTTATGTAAAATCGTTCACTAGATAATCTGATCCTCCCAATGTTTAGAGGATTATATTATGCAACTGTATGCACATCGCCTTCTTGTGATGCTGTTTAGGAGATTATATTTTGTAATAAGCATTTTTGAATTCTGAATTTCAAAAGTACTGATATATATGATTTAGCACGACTGATTAATTAAAAACGTTCTTCATGCTTATGGTGTGTATCCACACCAATCTAATATAAGTGAATACGCTCAAAGTCGGTTGACACAGCGACACACATGCGAAAACGTACATCACTAACGGGGCTAAGGTTGAGCTATTTTTGAAAGAAAAACAAAGTATCCAATTAACTAATACGTATAAGGAATAACAATTATTCATCTTCGCATCAGTGCCGAGCGCCAGTTTGTGGAGATTTCTACCCAATCCACCTAATTGAACGTCAGTCGACCTGCCTTGGCAATTTCAACCGCATCTGAATGTAGGTGTTCGCTATACATATTAATACCGAGTCTCAATATGTCCACGTTGTACAGATTCACGCTGTGGCCCTTATGTAAAACGTGCTCCGCCAAGGCGGAATCACGTATAGGGGATTGAAATCCCTTCGCATCCCGGGACTGTCTTCGGACACGCTTTCGGTGATCTTCGATACAAGTTTGAAATTTCCCTGGAAGTCAGCCCTATATAAACTCATAAACAGTCCTTACAGTTGATTCTGTAGAAGCTGTTTGTGACCCTAGATAAAGGTGACTTATCCTTGAGGTGCACCAGAACCGAACGGACAGTTTTCCCTTTATATATGTTACGCATACAGCCACCTGTTTCATAATTCTTCTTATCGCTTTAGATGTGCATTTTACTTAGGGTATATAAATTGTATCTCGCCATTTTTTCTGCGATTTTTCGGACGGGTATTTTACCATCAATTGGCGTTTCACAAAACATTTTTGATAACCGTGGTATATGAGCATTTGGCTCGATTCACGGTTCGCCTGTTTTCGTTCTCTTTCGTCACTGCACTGTTGTTCTATCGTATGGGAAATGGAACAAGCGTGCTTCGAAGCTTCTAGGTATGCTGCGACGGATCTTCAAAACCTTCTCGCCTGGAACTTTGCCCACCATCATGAACGCCTATATAATTCCAACCATGGAACATGCATCACAAGCTTGGACTCCGTGGTTGAAAAAGGATATAATATTGCTTGACAAAATATACCATCGCGCAACCAAACTCGTAAGAGGTTTCCGTAAACTAGCGTACGAGGAACGATTGAAAAAACTGAGGCTCCCCACTCCCCTCCAAAGAAGCCTTCGAAGCGATGTGATACTGACATATAAAATATTGAATACCCCACATCATCCCTTAAAACATTTATTCGAATACCGTGATTCACGTCATACACGCAGCCACTCAGCGACACTGCAAATTCCCCACTCCCGTATCAGCTGTCGCCGATATTTTTATTGTGTACGTGTCTGTTTCCTTTGGAATTCCCTACCCGAAACTCTTGTCATCTCTCCCAGCATCGGAACGTTTATTCGAAATTTGGATACTTATTTGTTGCATAACGATTTGACGACACCTGCGTATTGACTCATGGTAACTATACAACTTGACTATACTTGACATTACATGTTTATTTTATACCTATTTCCTGAATGTATATTTACTATGATATGGTAATTGTGAAGCTATGTGCTTTTTGTAACCATAAATTCTTGAATCTTGAATCTTGAAACTATGGAACTGAAGACCTGTCTTGGTTGAGCGGATGTGTATCGTAGTACAGCATGTGCATGGATAGGTTTCCGATAGAGAGAAGTTTTTATTTTGCCGTCTACGTTTCGTGACAAACAGTCTAACAAACGAAGAGTGCCTGTGCAAGACTCAACTTCCTTTGTGACCGTAATTCGTGGGTTTATTTCATTTTTTTAGTCGAAGAAGGCCTCTTGCTGATCACTCTTGATGATAACAAATGTGTCATCAACATAGCGCATAAGAGACCGTCATTCTGCAGTTATTCATTACCTTTTTATTTTGCCATTATCTATCCGTTCATAAAGGCCATCGGATAAGTGCATCCAACGTTGTCTAAAGGAACGCTTTTGTTCAAAATGACCGTTACTCTACCTTTATCAGCCTGAGTAATGTCTTTATTCGTAACTTGCTTTAACGTAAGAGGTGCGTGTCTTTCGTGTGAATCAAGGTTTGCATCGCATTGTTCCGAGTTTTTTTTGACACCAGCGATACAATTTCTTACCAAGCCTGCCTGTTCATTGAGAGTTGCATGTAATGATCCCTCAATAAAGAGGATAACATCCTCAGCCTCCAAAAACTTTTACTTATGCAGAAATTCAAGCCCTTGTTCAAAAATCTTTATTCAGCTTGCGAAAGTTACTGATTAGATTAATTAAAAACACTAGAATATTGTATGCTAGATAATGACTTATTACATTCATCTGATGAACGTTTGGTATAAAACTCTAATAACTTGTTGAACTAACGGTTTTGTCTTTCTATAATTGGCTCCGTTTTTGTGGAAAAAACATCCACGTGTTTCCCACAAATTCTGCAGAAATCCGCTTTGTATAATTCTACTCGCAGTTTCGACATCATTCTCGAGACTTTTGATCGAGCGGAAAATAAGGTTTCATTGACACGGTGTATCTGTTATTTCAAGAACACTTTATATGCGCTCGCGGCCGCCTGTGTCGAATTGTGAGAATTATCCGGAGGATTAGCACCAGATCCCTTGGCAATACGCTATGCTGATTGCAACGAAGGTTGAAGTTGCGGTGGTTCACCCATCTGTATTCATATTTCGCTGTTCTCACCATCTCAATGGCCAAAATCTGTTGTAACCGATTACATTTAAATTTCTTTGTATTATGAATACATGATCCGTCACAAACTTATTCCAATCTATGGGGATGTCAAATTTGTGGTGTCGCTGAGTGGCCGCTTGTAATTTGTGACATGCAGTACACGAAAAATTGATTTTAGTATGATTTGGGTATTTAATATTGTATATGTTGGTATCATATCACTCTCAAGGATTCTTTGAAGGGAAGTGGAGAGACAGTTTTTGCAATCTTTCCTCACACATTAGTTTCCGGAATACACCTACGAGATTAGTTTCACGATGGTATATTTAATCAAGCAATGTACATCACTGTTAGGCATAGAATCAAAGCGTACGACGCATGCTCCAATAAGTGAATATTTTTATCAACCAAAGATCTGATGCTGGTGTTGCATTTTGAAATGAGGATGCATGTGGGTTGAAACGAATTTGCTGATTATTATGGAGTCTAAAGAACCTAGGACTCCTCTAAGATGATGCTTTCAGCTTTGATGTCAACATGTCGACTTTATATTGAGTTTCCTGAGTCGGACTGACCAATCAATCCAAAATCATCATCGGACGAAGCGTGTTGACAGACAGTTCCGCCTATATTACATTCTTTTTCCACTTGCTTTTGAGCGTTTATATCCTGTATTTCCTGTTAATCAGCGTCACTTTCTTATCTTGAGTCCAGTTATCGAGATTTCGTTACAGGCTCTTTACGTCAGCAGTGAAATATATCATTATCGAAAGCTTTGTGCCATCTCAGAAAATAAGGACTAGTTACTATAATCTAGTATGTAACTCGTTAACATATATTAAAAACGAGAGGGGTCCAAGGTCCAATCCTTGCGGCTAACTTGAGTTTCATCTGATAGATCAGTTTTGACTCGTACATACATCTCACGGAATATTAACCATTATTTAATACACATGTGTGTATTTTACCATCTGCTCTGACAAAGTTACTAATGCTGAAGTGCTTTCAAAAGCTGGTATAAGGACCATGATTACCCTGTTACGACAAGGCCACCTGCTGTGGTTTTGTCACGTCTACAGAATGGAAAATGGTCGTATTCAGAAAGATATAATTTATGATTAGTTGAAATCAAGAACTGGACCATTGGACAGACCACACTTGCGTTTTAAAATGGGCGTGCAACTGACGCCCAATGACTGAGTTCTACCTATCGATGCAAGCTTCGCGGGAGAGATTGTGAATCCCGAATCGGACAGTTTTATCATTCGAAAAGCTGTGAACATGAAAATCCATGCGATTGTGATGTACATCCATGGTTGACATCGACCGAAGGAGGCCAACAACAACAACTCAGTAGATAAGGAAATTGACAATAGTAGTTAGTGATTGAAACGTTCAGATGCATTTAGGAATTCAATGTATATAACTCCCGCTTAGTTGCCAACATGCAGTTAATAACAATTAGTTTGTGGGGGAGATTATTAACTGAAACCCCGCTGTGCTTCAGCGAATTATTTGTTGCTCTCGAGGTGATTCAGCAAAGCATCATTTATTTATTAATTTAGAGAGCACTGGTATTTAAACTATCATGTCGCGAGTTTAATGGATTTCTCCATTCACCGACTTTGTCGATCGGATAAATCAGTGCAGTTTTCAAAATTTTGGGGACGAAAGGTCTATTTAAAAATTATCTTTAACTGGTCGTCAGTCGGAAATGAAAATTTGGAGGACAGGTTACACAACATATTGAGGTTACATTGTCTATTTCGGGTGTATTTTTATTCCTGAATTGTAATTAATTCTGTTTTAATAACGTCAGGGGTTAATTAAAACTCCTGAATAATTCGCAGGCTACAATTGTTAGTGCTCGGAAACTGTCGAAGGTTCGACACTTGATGAAGAGAAGAACGTTTGCGTAATATTTAGATGAAGTCACTATTCCGGTGGGTGCTGTTAGTGGTGGTATTCCCATTGTAACAATAAGAAGTTGGTTGAAATGCATTTACGTGCTTTGGAATTCATAAGAAAGCTTTCGACGATTTATAATGTTTTCCCTCAATTCTAATAAGGCGGACGCACGTTTTTCATAATATGGTGAAGCTGCACCAATTTAGACTTGACGGATTTTCTATGTACTTATACCAGGCTTTGTCACGTTTACACATCAATTTTCACGTACTGCTTTTTGGACGCTGGTTGTTGCCTATTATTTTCGAGGTTGATGCAAAATGTTTGATGATAGCGAGTTGGTTTTAAAAATGGCTCCATATTCAACGTGAGTTGGAGGCATGTGATTTTCGGTTCTTGTTAGAAACATTACAAATTTTAAAACAATATATTCAAAGTAATTTTTTTCATGCTCCTGGCCGCCAAACCTTTTCTCTTGCTTTTCAAGTAGCCTTCACAAATCTTCAGGAAGCCTAAGCTCAAAACGGCACGGTTATGTTATCAGACCAGATTAGATTTCTTGAAGACGAGTGACGAAAAGTTTCACATCGTTCGCAAGATATCATATAATGAAGTTGAGATAAGATTGGTAATAAACCTACTCTTGGTTCAAACCTTGATCGGTCTGCATGAAACTTACTTCATATTATCTAAGGCATAAGGAAGAAACGATGGATTAAACCGTCACATTCGCGGTTGCATTCCTCAGCGACCTTGAATCAATCCAGATTGAATGTGAATACACCACAACCAATATAATACATCGATCGAGGTGTGCAGTAAGATTGATGTGAATTGGCCATGGTCGTCGTGTACGGGGTGTCTGAGAACTCGGAGGTCTTTCATTCTGGCCAAATTTTTCTTGTGATAGGCCGGGTATTCCATGTGAACTTCCAGGAAACTACATTTCTCTAGTTTTGAACTGAAAACGAGTTTGCGTAATTTGACTATCAGGCTCTTAATTGTTGATAAACGTTCATCTATGGTGAATAGGATGCCATCCCAGTACGACACAGTATGTGGTTTGTGATTGATGTACGTTTCTATGTTTCGTTGAAAGATCGCCGTTTTGGAATCAATCGTGAATCGCAATCTAGTGAAACGAAATTGTCCTTATTTTATTGAGCTTCTATCCGATCGGCGTGAACGATCTTGATGAAACGTTTGAGCAACACAAAATATTTTGAAAAGAGAGCATAGAAAATAGCAGTGAACAGTAAAGCATTTGAGGTAAAATACAAGAGAATGTGAATTGTACAATTGATGAACCCCCTCATGTTTATGACAAATTAACGCAGTAATAGGACCTGTGAATATTTGCGCAGTTTTATTTATTTAGTTTGTTATTTGTTCCCATACTGCATTATTTCCCTACTCAAGTTTAGGTATTTAAATATTTCAAAAAAGAAATTAAAAATTTATGCGAAACATCATGCGTAGCATTGTTTGTTTCCGTATTTATCCTTCAGTGGGAGACGGATGAGCAAGATTTCGTTGGCTGCAGATGGAATCAACTTTGATTTCAGTAATAACGGTGTGTTCCAACTAGGTGAATCATTGGGAAAAAGAGACGAAACATTGATGTTTAATCCTACTTGGAATAGACCCGTTTGACCAAGTATATGGTATGCCGTGCAGGAACTGAGCCCATCTCCAAGATCAAATAGTCGAGCAACCTGTGTAGTAAACATAAAGTTTGAATACTTAAGGAAATGTGTTAAATAGTCATTAATCACAATATACATGCAGCAACTCAGCGACAGTAAAAATTCCGCTATAACGTATTAGCTGTCGTCGATATTTTTATTCGGTAGGTATCTGATTACTATTTTAATTTCCTCGCGAAACTATTGTTCCCAGCGTCGAAATGTTCATTCGAAATTTGGACACATATTATTGCATAACGATTTGACTGCACTTGTGTAGTAACTCATCGTAATTGTTCAACTGGAATATGGGTGACATTACATGATTATATGTTATTTACTATAATATGGTAATTGTGAATGTCAAGGTCGTTCAATCTAGGCACGCCAAAACTCGAACTGATTTGGAAGTATTGATCGTTTTTAATCAATTGAACATAACTCGCCGATTTGAATCAATATAGCAGCTTGGCTTCAATAGCTTGGCTTCACTTTCGTTCATCTAGTTGGTTAATTGTACATATATATATACAAATGAGCTGTAAATAGAACGATACATTCTGTCAGTCGTCTTCTACCACTTTCGTGAGTGTTGGGTCAGCCGGAAGTCGCTCCAAAAACACAACAGACTTGGCGACGGGAATATGGCTATCAGCTTTGAGCAACAGCAAACACAGTTCGAAAAATCACAGAAGCAGCTCATTGAACTTTTTTCTCATAAGCTGAATATCAAAGAAGAACACAAAGAAGAGACACAAAAGCAATCAACTGACTCAATCGCAGCATTCATCACAGAGTTCCTTTTTGATGCAGAATTGGGAACAACATTCAATTATTGGTTTCAGAAACACGAAGACATTTTCCGAGTTAAACTAGCAGATCAAGGTGATGCATGGCTTGTTCGCCTATTGTTGAGAAAACTTGGTCCTGTTGAGCACGAACGTTACACTAACTACATTCTTCCAAAATGTGCTCGAGATTTCACCTTTGACGAAACTATCGAAACACTCACGATAATCTTCGGCGAACAATCATCCTTATTCAGCATTCGTCACAACTGTCTCAAACTGATGAAAAAGGAAACAAACGACTACACTACGCATGCTACTATCATCAATCGAGAGTCTGAAAGGTTCAATCTCGGTTCGATGACACCAAATCAGTTCAAATGCTTGATGTTCGTTTGCAGTCTTCAATCACCAGCAGACGCAGACATTCGAACAAGAATTCTGAGCAGACTGGGGCACGAGCAGGTAATGAACCTTTCAAAACATTGCAGCCGAATGTCACAGAATGGTGAACCTCAAGCATGATACCAAGTTGATTGAAAGCGCCGGACAGAAAATAGAGCCACAAGTGTACAAGAACACAGCAGCACACAGTAGTTCACAAAATCCTCCCAAAAAGTCATTGAAACCCAAAAGTGCCTGTTGGAATTGCGGTGGATGGCACTATTTGACAGATTGTCCGTTCAGAACCTATACGTGTGCAGGTGCAAGCGCATTGGTCACAAAAAGTCACATTGCAGAAAGAACTATTGGACCGGTGCTAACAGTCTTTATAATCCAAAATCGAATGGAAACCGGGTCAGAATCAATGCTGTCATTGCAACCTTTGAAACATATTTGGCAAGCACACGTAAATATGTCGCAGTGAGAATTCAAGGCAAGGCCGTTTCGTTGCAAATCGACACAGCCTCAGACGTCACATTGATTTCCTGCTCAACGTGGAAGAAGATTGGCTGCCCAACAGTCTATCCCACGGAAATGAATGTGCAAAATGCCTCTGGTGAACCACTGTGGATTGACGGACAATTTACTTGTAAGATTGATTTCAATGGTGAGAAAGCAACTGGTTTATTTCACTTGACTCCTCATGATAAACTTGATTTGCTTGAAATTGATTGGATCGAACGACTAAATTTACTTAGTGTGTTCAACAGAAACTGCAACTGTGCGCCAGACAAATTCTTCATCAAGAACAAGTCGACAGTTGATACGCAAACATGGTTACGATATCCGGAACGAATCGCATCAAGGTGACAATGATTCTACAAAGCAGACAACTCCCAAATCAGTCTTTTCAAAAGCTGCCAGGCTTCCAAGAACAATCAACGCTCGTATTGAACAACCACACAGGCAGCAAGGTAATCGTCGCGAAAACCGTTCTGGAAACTATAAAGAAAGCAAATTTATTCGTGGCCGTTTCACAAGATCAAGCTAGTATAAAGAGGAACCGGTTTGCAGTACAGGTGGTCCACGTGGCTCTAAGGCAAATGCCTCACAAAAAACGCAACTCGTGGTTCACGAAAGCAGTATAACGATTTCCATGCGTTGGCACCGCATGTTTCTCAAAATGAACCTATCAGCACTGATGAGCAATGGCAAAGAGTCGACAACCGTCTTGCTGAACAACAGACGAGACACCAAAAACAAAATACCGAAAACGAAGAAGAACAATGATTCAAACATTTTAAATCAGTTCAAGAAACGAGGCGTACATAGACCGAAGGTGAACGTCCTTTTTGCGCAGCGGGAGGTGTCGAGGTCGTTCAATCTAGGCACGCCAAAACTCGCACTGATTTGGAAGTATTGATCGTTTTTAATCAATTGAACATAACTCGCCGATTTGAATCAATATAGCAGCTTGGCTTCAGTAGCTTGGCTTCACTTTCGTTCATCTAGTTGGTTAATTGTACATATATATACAAATGAGCTGTAAATAGAACGATGTATTCTGTCAGTCGTCTCCTACCACTTTCGTGAGTGTTGGGTCAGCCGGTACTCGCTCCAAAAACACAACAGTTAAGCTATGTGTTTTGTGACCATATGCTTGAATATTCAGTTTGGAATCCTGAAAATGAGCAGCCTAACATTTATTGCAATTTGTCAACTACACCGTGTTGAAGAGTTGTGTTGAACAAGTTGGCACAAATTTCGTTCAGTAATCAGCTTGAGCAGCTTAATTTGGATACGCTGCTTCGCAGAAGGGCTCGATTTGATCTGATCCTAACTTGGAAAAAAATGAACTCAAAGGCATCTATTTCGCCTCCGGTCAAGCCATGCCACACGTACTCACCCTTTGGTATTTGATATTCCACATTCCCACCGGAACTACCGTTGGTTCTTCTATTCGGTGCGCGTTTGTTTCTTATGGAACTCCCTGCCGTCAGATGTTGTCCCATCATCTAGTGAAAGGATTTTCAGGAACAAATTGGATATATTCATGCGCAGTAATTCCATCCTACATCCCGTTTATATAACATGATTTTTTTCCAAACGAATATTTTTTACACATCATACCGACACCATACATGACATTTTTTTGCAACTACAAAACTGTCGATCTTGTTAATGACTTAATCTATTTTGTATATATATTTATTGTCCTGATACGAATATCCTGCGGTGTTGTACAGCTACGAGCTTTTTTATACCATAAATTCTTGAATCTTGAATCTTGAAATGAATAACGTACCAGGCTGGTTGAGGACCTTAATGATGTAACCGGGATCTGCCTACATAAGTTAGGCGCGTGTTTAAACCCTGGACATGTGTATAACAATCTATCTATCTAATCTTTTGTAATCTGAACATTATTGATGAACGTAATTAACGGTGAACACGCATTTGGTAGGTGGGCACTAAACGAGGTGTTACTTGATTGATGGTTATTCGAGCGTTCTATATACCTCTTATACTTCAACCTCATATGAATGCGGCTGTATATTCGTCGCCAAATCTGTTATTTTCATAAACAATTTATTTTCGTTTTTCGAGTGTTCTAATGTGCAAAAATCTCACAATAAAATTCAATAACCATTTGAATAAAATGAATTAAACTTACATTTTGACATATTTCTTTGACATGGTACTTCACGCTTTTGTAGATTACTAAAAGTTCTGTCGTATTAAAAAAACAACAGGTTTTTCGCACGTGATTGCGTTCCAACTTTATCATTATAAAAATCTGAATTAACATTGCAACTACTACTGTTTTTTGCGGTCATTTATGAAAATGCTAATCTGCATTGTCTATCGCACAATAATTCAAAAGAACACAATGATCAGTTGTGTTCAAATAACCAAGTGGATGCTTTTTTATATCACAAATTCAAGAAAAAAATAAAGTGTTGCAATTTACGTTTTCGTGTTTGAAACTCACTCAGCGTTTTTCCTTGTTCTATTTGTCCTAAATAATCTAAATTGGAAACAGCGATTGACAGTATCATCACGCAAACAACTGGTTGATCGTCTACATGCTCTGTATAACAACTCACATTCGCACGGTATAGGCACGATTTGCCATGTCACCACATCAGTCTCCAGTAGAACCGACATCATGTTCTGGAAGTTGAGCTGATTATCGAACGTGCCGTGATATTGAGAAGGGAAATGATTTGACTTGAATTGGAGCTCGAGGAACGCATGACCTTCAGCAGGTGGTGTGATGCCAGTCTCAACCTCTCTGCAGTTTGGCTGTAACTTTATAATTTTTTGAAGCAGATGCGTAACCTGTAACAATCGAAGAAATTGTTACAGAAAAGTTTAAATGTCATTAATAATAAGATTAAATTATTATGAACATTTGGCACTCGTCGAGCATCACAAAATCGCTATTTTAAATGTACCATTTTTACGCATAAAATTTATGGTATATATATGCATCGATTAGTAGATTTCATGAGTAAAAATATATTATTATCTATGATTGCAGTTATTGAGTAACGATACACCAAAGTACCTAGTTTTATGTGTGAGGGGATACTTAATCACAAATTTTCACACATTTCGAACTACATTGACTTACCGAATTACAGGGTGACCCTGTTAAAGTTAACCAGAGCGAATCCAATTCCAGTTGCACGTGATATACTGAGGGTTCAAGGATTTAGCATGAAATATCAATGAAACGCTATATTCTCGTCAGCAGTGAAACATTTCTTGATACGAATACGCAAACCATGATTTTAACCGCACTAGTCATATGTAATTCATATATAGTTAACTTCAATAAATATCGATCATGCGTTCAATTATTTGACTTGATTGAAATAGCAGTATTGGGAAAAAAATTAAAAAAATTTCCATTGGTAATCAGTTCTAATTGCAGCTTCACATTGATGCTTGACAACTAGACATTATTTGGCTAAAACTAGAAAGAGCGTTCGATGCGTATTGTGAGGGTTATTAGCAACGAGCGAGATTTACGTAATAGGCGCTTCGATGAATTGGCGTAGTCTTTTGTTTGTGATTCAATGGTCAAGGATGACCTCGCCATAAACTCACGCGACAAGTGGATGTGAAAAGCGAAACGAGTGATGTGGCTAACGATGTTTCAAATGCCTTCGATGCCACAGTAAAAACGGAATAAACGTTATTACTGAAAATGCGATCTCGCAACCATTTAAGTAAAGCAATCCTTCTGACTTCCTACGAATTAAGTTTGACACTATGACCGTTGGAGAACTCAACACTTCACAGGGAGCTTTTCAAATTCTTATATAACTGATTAGTGTCTAATTAAATCAGCAAAAAGTTTACAATTAACAGATTACGTCATCTTATTTTGGAGTGTTTTCCATCGCCTGGGCTCTCCTTGATTCGTTCAGCCCGTTCATTTATATATGCATACACTCCGGTGTTGTCCATCCGTGATGTCGGTCATTCCATCTAATCATTATTAAAGCCAAAACCTATTAAAAACATAAACATATAATGTTTATTATCATAGTAATGTGAGAAAGATCCATAGATTTGATATGATATTTTTTACATTTTATGGACCCTTTGAATGAGTGAACAGGTATATATTGAAGAGATCCGCACAATAAAAGAAACGCGAGAAAATGTGTTTTGGCAATAAAAGCTCACCAATTAAATTAGTTTCCGCTAGTGGTTTTGATTTATGAAATACGAACGTATGCATTAAAAGTGGATAATATACGACAATTATGGCAGGTTGACGATCGAGTGAAATAAATATGCATCAATCAACTTCTATTTATATAAACAACGAAATCTGATTTAGAGCTTGAGTGAACATTGTTTGATTAGCAGGTGATATAGCATCACAAAAGGAATGATTTTGCGTCTTCAAAACGATGAGAAATATTCCATGTCAACTAAAAATATTAACGTTTGGAACATTTTGGCGTTGGTGTAGTTAGCGAACTTAGTTCGATGACGAAAATACTCATATATTCGGGATAAATCAGGCATTCTCGGAATCACAACATGTAGTCAAGTCCAATAAGGAGGGTAGGAGATTGGTTTCCTAATGCTAGAAAACGCAATATTCATTTTCACTAAGTCTTGACAATCACCAAATTATACTTGTGTGGTGATTGTTCGATTAACGATCAATAATAATCGATCATTCATCACCACTCATTCAAAGATAATCAATAGTACTATCATTCAAGTTCTGACTATCATTCATTCATTCATTCTGATTCTGGTTGTTATTCAATACATACTGTGATTCGAGTGAGCGCGGTTGTTCTCACTTACATTCTTGGGCTGATTATTCAATTCAATACAATACAATTCATTACATTTGGCGTCGCGAGCAGTGGGTGCGCCCGAACAGGATACAATTCATACAATTCAGGATCATTTCGTCATGGCAAATTCAAGTCTAGAACCTCTCGATATAAATTCAAATGCTCGAGAAATAGAAGACTATTGTGAAAGATTCGAAATTTGGTGTATGACACGACCGAAAGCTGAGAATGATAAAAAATCGGTTCATTTTCTAAATGCAGTTGGAAAATCTGCATATACGTTAATCAAGAATTTAGCCTATCCTGATTCTCCTATTTCTCTTCCATACGAAACGTTGAAGACGCTTTTAATGCAAAACGTGAAACCTGTACAGTTCGAGCCAACCGAAAGTGCAAAATTTCATTCCATGGTGCGTCAGCCCAAACAAGGAATTCGTGATTTTATTCTACAATTGCTAATTCAGGCAGCGAAATGCAACTTCGGTGAGTCGTTAGATATGCAATTGAAAGATCGTCTAATTGCTGGAATACATGACAGTGTTCTGCAGAATGAACTCTTGAAGCTGCCAAAACCCTCCTTTAAAGATGTTCGAGCTCACTGCGAACAGTATGAAGATGCGTGTGTGGCAACAACAGATTTGTCGCCAGCACAAAATTCCGTCATGTTCAATACACATGAACGTGAAAATGCCAAGGCTCAGATGCAGATAAATGATGATGATACCTTAACTATGCCGCTTGGCGAAAAAGGAAACGTTGACTTTCATACATCCTATCATAGTATGGAGAACACTCCCGTTACTCTGGATATTCAAACTGCATCTGGAAAGACAGTTCGACCGATTCATAACAGTGTCATTGCTCGTGCTAAAGATCTTTTATTTGATGATGAAAATTTGACTTCCCTATCAACCGATTCAAGCGATACTCCTGTTAACATGTCCAGATCCGCCCGTATCATTGATTCAAACGGAAAATCTAGTTTTCATTACCAAGAAAGTGGCTTCAATGTTTGCAAACTTCAGAATTCATCAGATGCCAATTCAAATAAATCGCCGAACTTATCTTATCAAGCGAATTCATCACTGCCAACTAGTTCATCCAAACGATTGTCAGATAATATTCTTTTCAAAACCGCTAGAGGAAAAGCCTTATTGTCACCTTGGACTACTGCCATTGAAAAAGCGATACAATTGTTGGTAACTGTGGATGATGTGTCGGGTTCACTAGATCCTCCGTGGAGATCAGAACGTTTGTTGAACAAGTCGTACTGGGATTATACAAACCCAGGATTATTCGCAAATTGAGGTGGTTGTGGTGATTGTTCGATTAACGATCAATAATAATCGATCATTCATCACCACTCATTCAAAGATAATCAATAGTACTATCATTCAAGTTCTGACTATCATTCATTCATTCATTCTGATTCTGGTTGTTATTCAATACATACTGTGATTCGAGTGAGCGCGGTTGTTCTCACTTACATTCTTGGGCTGATTATTCAATTCAATACAATACAATTCATTACAACTTGCTAGTCAATTAAACGGAATAATGCTATATATATATATATATATGTATCATTAAAGTTTAGCCTCATCATTGTCTGAATGTCTGTCATCTGTCATCAATGAATGAATGTATGTGGACATTTTGAAGCCTATTGTCACAGCGAACATAAAAATGCACTGCAACAATAAATTTTGAAGCACAAAATTTTTGAGATTTTACAATTTTTCGTCACCATTTTGTAGAGCTTTATTTTGGACAGCGAAAATATTCTTATGTTTTAGCCCTCACATCATCAATTGAACTGTCAACGATTCAAGATTCAAGATTAAAGAATTTATGGTCACAAAAAGCACATAGCTTCACAATTATCATATCATAGTAAATATTCGTTCAGGAAATAGGTATAAAATAAACATGTAATGTCAAGTATAGTCAAGTTGTATAGTTACTATGAGTCAATACGCTGGTGTCGTCAAATCGTTATGCAACAAATAAGTATCCAAATTTCGAATGAACGTTCCGATGCTGGAAGAGATGACAAGAGTTTCGGGTAGGGAATTCCAAAGGAAACAGACACGTACACAATAAAAATATCGGCGACAGCTGATACGGGAGTGGGGAATTCGCAGTGTCGCTGAGTGGCTGCGTGTATGTCGTGACTCACGGTATTCGAATAAATGTTTTAAGGGATGATGTGGGGTATTTAATATTTTGTATGTTAGTATCACATCGCTTCGAAGGCTTCTTTGAAGGGGAGTGGGGAGCCTCAGTTTTTGCAATCGTTCCTCGTACGTTAGATTCCGGAAACCTCTTACGAGTTTGGTTGCACGATGGTATATTTTGTCAAGCAATAGTATATCCTTTTTTAACCACGGAGTCCAAGCTTGTGATGCATGCTCCATGGTTGGAATTATATAGGCTTTCATGATGGTGGGCAACGTTCCAGGCGAGAAGGTTCTGAAAATCCGTCGCAGCATACCTAGAAGCTTGGAAGCACGCTTGTAGATAACCTCACAATGCAGGCTGTTCTTCAGGCTGCCGCATACCCAGACTCCAAGATCCCTTTCCGATTCTGTCCAGCTCAAAATAGTCTGCCCAAAGTGATATTGGTACTGGAATGGCTTACCAATTTGCAACACCTTGCATTTTTGGAAATTGAATGGCAAATTATTCCGTACCGACCATTCATGTAGAGCATCTAGATCACGTTGCAGCTGTACACAGTCCGCAGTTGTTTTTATCCGCGTCCAAAGTTTAATGTCATCAGCAAAAAGAATCACCTTGCATGCGAGCGTCTCTGGTAGGTCGTTTATGTAAGCCAAGAAAAGTACTGGCCCGAGGACTGAACCTTGCGGGACGCCACTAGAGGCATCAATAGCCTGTGATTGTACCCCGTTGATTCGAACGATCGCCTTGCGCCCACTGAGGTAACTTTCAAGCCATATGAGTAGCTGTCCGCTGATACCCATCTGCTTCAGCTTTTGTATTAATCGAAAGTGATCAACTCGGTCAAAAGCTTTAGACATATCCAGATAACAAGCGTGGATGCTAGCTCCTTCGTCAACCGCTTAGGTCCAGTCATTTAAAACCGTCAACAAGTTTGTCAAGCATGAGCGAGATTTACGAAAACCATGCTGTGCTACAGATAGCATATTTTGTGATTCCACGTGGTGAACTATATTTTCCGTCATTATACGCTCTAGAACTTTGGATATCACAGAAAGTAGGGTGACAGGACGGTAGTTTGCCGGATCTGAACGTCTACCGCCTTTGTAGATAGGTGAAATTACCCCTGTCTTCCACTCTGTTGGCACCACTCCTTCAATTGAATAATGTTTAAACGATTCACACAAAGGTTAACACAGCTGCTGTTCACAGGATTTAATATAGTCGGAGTGATTTCATCCGCTCCAGGGGATTTCCTAGGGTTCATTTGACACAAATGTCGATGTATAATCACTGGATTTATCTCGATCTCAGTCAGCTGTTGCTTCACTGTTGATGACGGTAATTCTTCAGTCGATTGAATCGTTAACGGACTAAATACTTTAGCATAAAATTGAGCGAGAGCATCAGCTGTTTCCTTTGCTGAGACTGTTGATCCATCGCCAGTAAGAACAGGAAACACCCCTGGTTTCACGCTCGATCGAGCATTGACAATCCGATAAAGCAATTTAGGATTTCCTTCCATTTTCAAAGATAGAAAGCGATGGTAATTTTGCTAGTCTTCTTTGATGAGAGTGTTTACTTGTTGCGGATTCCGCAAAATTGTTGCCATGACGCATCAGTCTTGGTATTTCTGTGTTGAAACCAAGCAGAGTTTCTTTGCCCGATCCATTTTTTCGTACGACTACGAAGTTTAAAGCGAAAGTCGCTTACCCTTCGTTCATTAACAAATCGCGAATTTTGATATATGTTTGACTGAAAACTTTTTGTGAGTGTGGTGCAATGTGTTTCCGTGTTGTGATAATCTAGCATTCGCCAATTTACTAACCCAAGCGCGTCACGTAAACTCACGTAATTGATCCTTCCTAATAGTTTTGTGGACTCACATACTCGTCTAACGCTGCATACATATTCGAAACCTAGCACAAGATGATCACTTCGACCAAATATATATATATATATATATATATATATATATATATATATAACCAAGCACCGTGAAGCACCAAGCACCTCTCTAAAAGGGTGTATTTTGTGCATTGCATCATTGTGATTTCTATAAAACTTTACTAGTACATTACTAGCCAATGTTCATTTGAGAGTAAATTACAATTATCTAACCATGTGATCTGGGGTTGTTGCGGTAAAATTCAATTATCTTCTTCGATTTCACCTAAGAATGAACACAAATGAAACTCACCGCTGTCATGTAAATATTCAAATTCAAAGTTTTGTTTACATTCGCTATGTGGCCTATCCATGATCTCGTGGAACAGTTTGGGATATAAAACCCAAGGTTCATCCAACCAGACACCGTGGAGATGTTTGGGTTCCTTCGGACTTCGTAAATCGACCTGGATACCATAGACCATCTTCCGGTTTACCTGTCTTCCGAAACGATTTATCTTGACTTCAGCATGATGGAACATGTCGAGGAGCGGTTGAATCTGCAAAAATAAAAGAAGGCGTCGCTGTGATTTTGGAACAATTACTTATCTGTCACGAGAAATTTACCCATGATGATCAAACATCGTGAATGGCTATTCCTGAACTCCCATTGGTTCATTTGGACATTTCCTTTTGATGGACGTGTGACATGTAATTACATAAAGCAAATGTTACCTCTTGTTATGAGGGTAAACATAAGGATTAAATCATTGCGATCTTATTAATCTCCATCGACTGATTATAATTTCAACATCGTGCGATCAACTACCAAAGTGTATCACAGGATTTTCAAATTATTCGTGATCACCGCATTCCGTCGCGTTCACGTACATCCATCTTGTCATGTCTTGTCATGTGTCGAGAGAACCACTGCGTGTCACAACGGCTTATGTAAGAAGAGATCACGATATTAAACAGTTGTCATCCAGTGCCGAGATTATCAGTTCGCGAAATTCGGTGTTTGTCGACACATAGGGAATACATTGTTCTCCGAACTTTGAAGGAAATTGCTGCAATCCACTTAGGAGATTTTCTTGTAAGTATCACGGTGGATGATGTCCGATTCGAACTGAAGCTCTAAAGAAACAGATTACGTGAAAAGGTTAGATTATGCAATCCCCAAGCAGGTGCTGAGGTCGAATTGCAGATTTTGATCGCAAAATCATCAGAGACGGTCATAAAGTCGGCAGCGAAAATACTTCAACTTATTTTAAGAAACGACAACGGTCCGACATCGCAGCGTCAAAATAATAATTACTGCTGCTGACTCATTTTTACATGCTTGAAGCCCACTCGAATGTGTCTTCAAGAATACCCAAAGTGTGTTCAATAAATTAGCTACACATACGAATGCGTGCAATCGGTAATCACCAGAGCTAGTAGCTGTAACGTGAACCTGGTTTCAATCTTGTATGACTGGAATAAAACTGTATATCCAACACATGAGATAATTAAGAAGGAAGGCACACTATAAAGTAGTGGTGTGACTTTATACTGCCACGAACCTCTTCAGTGCATGATGATTCACTACCCCATACTTGAATCAGAAGATACCTTCTGGTGTACACATACACAGGAATCACAGAACGACTGCATCATTTGCATAAGTTAACACCCTCCGGCATCGACCGATTGTCAAAACAACCACTCATTCGAGTCTCTAAACTACACCGTAGAGATGCGAAGTTCCTAATTACTGGTGATTAGGGACATCAACATTCTCATCCTTTAATCAGATGAGATCATCCTCTACATACACTCGATCACGAATTCCGTGAGCCTATTGTCATGCTTCCACTGATCATACATGTGTCCGACTTTACTCACAGAAGAGTATCAGAGTTGCAGTCCGTTTTGTATGTTATCCGCAATTTGAAGACAAAAACAGTCAAAGGTTTTGACTAAATTGCCACCCTCGATCGGAGTAATAATCTTGTGTTAGTCTTCGAATAATTATTCAACGCTAGACTAATATGTGAGTCCGCTTATCTATTCACAAGGATCGACTACGCAAGTATACTTGAAGTGGTATTGTTCGTTAAATCGCGAGTACTTGAATATCACATCACCGAAACACACTCCACGGAACTCACAAAATAATTCAGTCAAACATATAACAACACTAGCGATTTGATAATGAGCGACGGACAAGCGAATTTCGCTTTAAGCTCCGTTATTGCACCAAAATTATCATTACAAAGAAATTCAGAACAGAAGTAAAAAAGAATTCAAAATTGAGTTAACGCACGCATCAAAAGAGACATGAACAATTTCCATCGATTTATATCTTCGTAAACGGAAGGAAATCCTAACTTGCTATACCAGATTGTCATTACTCGATCGAGTGTAAATCCAGGAGTCTCCTGTCCTTACTGAGGATGGATTAACAGTCTCACCGAAGAAAACATATGCTATCACTCAATTTTACGCTAAAGTAATTAGTCAGTTGAGATTAGTTTCATGGGAGGATTAACTAGATTACGTGTGTCGCAGCAGCTGACTGAGACCGAGATCAATGTAGCGATAATTCAACGACATTTGAGTCGTATGAACCATAGGAAATAATCTGGTACCAACATATTCACACAATGTGTACTGATATTATGTGGCCAGCAGCTAGGTGGACCATTTGGTGAATTGTTTAAACATTATCTTACCGAAGGAGGGGGTCACAAATGTGAATGACAGGAGTAATATCACTTAATTACAAGGATGGTAGACGTTCAGATCCTGCAGACTTCCGTCATATCAACTGTCTCCCTGTGATACCGTAAATTCTGTGAGCTTATCGACAAGCTTCCACAGCATAATGTTGTGTCTCACTTTCATTTTTACGTGTCTGTTTCATTTGGATTTTCCCTCCTAGAATTTCGCACACTTATTTGTCGCATAAACAATTTAAGACACCCATGATTTGACTCGCGGTAGGTATTCAACTGGACTTTACGGGACATTTCAAGATTAATTTTAATTTATTTTGAATCAACGAATATTAACTATGATATGGTAGTTGTGTAGCTTCTTGTGACCATAAATTCTTGAATCTTGTATCTTGGAATACGTTTAACCGTAAACCTTTACTGATATTAAAAATTGGTAGAGATATGAATGACTATGATCACGGTTATTATTTATTCGTTTCGCTTGTTTAATCGCATAGCGGATTTTTGCATATGATACTAAGTTGAACTTCGTCAAATTTATTTAAAATTACTTAAAACGTCATGATTCTGAAACTGTAATGGTATTGTATCTGATCAAATTTTCATGTCTACATAATAAGATCTAATATAGCACATTAAAAATATCAATCTAATGTCCAGATCATATGAATACTCACCGGTGTTAAAAGTTGGCTGCCAGTTGTGTTCGTTAGAAGTGGTCGATAATTTTGTATAGTATTATTGATACACAAGTGTGACACGTATACGAAATCTGTGAAAGTTTAAATGAAAATCAACATGAGTTTTTTCTATCAGAAACCGTAAAGCTATAATATACATCGCTCCATCATAATCAACATGTACGTCATCAAATATTCCACATTATCCAACAATTCCAATATGCAAACAAATATTATGTGCGTTATTTAAACGTGTGAGGCGTAATTACATTATGTGTGGGTATAATGCGAAGAAAATATTATGAAATTGTGATTGTGATATCCCAATTATAGTATTTGACGTAATTACTCTTTGAATATCTCTTTTCGCAATCTTTACGTCATCATTCGGATGCTAACGGTGTTTACTGTCACGTACGATATTTTCAACGAGGAAATGATTCACGTAATAACCAACTTCGATTGCTTTATTAGAAGCTCCATTTTTGGTAAAACAGTTGTTAAAATCCCGTATAAAGTAAATGTAAATTAATGAGCAACGACTCAATGAATCACTGTTTGACAACCAGTATAATATTCGGATATTTATTCTGATATCAATTAAAAGAAATTTGTCAGTATTCATATTATTTTTGTATGCAAATGGAAACTAACGATATTCTCCTTCTTTTTCTTTATCTGAAATCAAATAATTTGTTTATCATAATATCGACCTCATTGTATGTCACGTCATTGTACAAATTTTTATCGATATATATATATATATATCGATTCATATAGGGTTTCACTCACTATATGTTGATTTCGGATCGTCAGGAGTGATGAACACCACATTGTATTCAGATCTTTCAATTTCGACTTTCACACGAAAATCGCTGGGGACTTTGGTGATTGCCGGGCCACGTCTCAAATTTGAAACACGTGTTTTAGCAACAAAATGCAAAACACGTCTGTGATGATCGTACGTGTAACGGTGTAAAGTCAACTGAATAAGATTTTTCATAATTATCTGGAACGAAACGTGCAAATATCCTCATAATTCATCAATATGTAACTTTTCAATTCCTCAGTTATATTGCAATAGAGCAACCACTCTTCAACTGATGCTGATTAGACACACAACTGTTAACTGAGGAATAAAAATTATTATTGTGAGAAAATAACTTACCATCTGTAAACGTCTTTCAAGCACATCCTTTGTTGAACCGAAATTCATAGCCTGTTGAATATCTTCATCCACGGCAACATTCGCGTACATCAATACTTCTGTAAACCAAAACGATTTCATGTAATCGAAGACATTTGTTAGCAGATAATGTCAACTGATGTTATCAATACAGCCTTGTTGTAATTTACGAAAATATTCATCAAAACCATTTTTGCATTATCGATCGATCAAAGTCAGCTTCATTCAATTTTTGTGGTTGTTATTCTCCTACTTCGGTCGATGCCGATCATGGGTTTATATCAAAATTCCATTAATTTTCATTTTCCACGGATTTCCGAATGACTAAACCTTTCGATTCATAAGGAATAATCGTCCCACAACGCTTGTATCGATAATAAGAACTCGGTCGATCGGCGTCATTTACACGCCGGCGGTTTAGCAGTTAAGAAATTTTTCTGCTGCGCCCCAGCTCATAGAAATCGCTTCGATCAAGAGCAAGTTCTTCTCAACTCGATGGGTCAATGCCAAGAGCTTCCATATCACTTCTACCAAACAAATTTGTACGCAGGTGCTGTCTGCCCAATGGTCGAGTTCATGATTACAAAACAACCTATATTAGATCTTACGGAATACGATCATTTTTCATTCCGTAGACGTGACCAAGCCACCGCAGTCGGCGTTGTCGTAGTAGGGGGTACATGTACTGTAAATCAGCTTCTGAAAACACTTCAGAATTAGTCACTTTGACCATCCGCGATATGTTTAATATACGACGGCTTCTTCGTAGATGGAAAGCATTCAACTTCCTTTCATGTCTTGCATGGGTGGTCCAGGTTTTACTGTCATGCTGTAAAGCTTTTAGTACCCATGCGCTGTATACCATCATCTTTGAATTTTCAGTCCAATTTCGGTTACCTTAAACATGGGAGTACAATTGCTTTTAGTGACAGCTGCTCAACCAATCCGCTTATCAATCTCCGTAACAAGAGAGTTGTTCTCAATGATTGAACCAATATATGTGAAATGATGTATTGGTTCAAGCTAACAGTTTCCAACAGTGATGACTGGAGGAGATGCAATTCTTCGATTAAGGTCTTTGGTCTTGCTCATGCTAAGTGCAAGCCCAAAGTCTTGAAATGGCGTAACAATATATTAAATTATTGACTGCAATAATTTTCCTTGAGTAGGTAAATGCCTCCAGTTTTCGTCCTAAAAGAGCTATCAGGAAGCAGAGCCATGCAAATGCCTGAAAGCATTGGAGCAAAACACTCAATTGTTTGACGCATCGGCGTATTCCGAAGGATTCTGAACTGCAACCTTTACAATGGACTGAGCGCTTCATGCCATATTGGAAGAAAATAACGATTTTCGGCAGTCTTTGGTGCAGCCAATCTGATCGATCCATTTAAAAAGACACTTCTGGCTGACGTAGTCCAATTCGTTCTTTAAATCAATAAAAACACCGTATAATGACATACGTAGTTTCTGAAATTTTTCTCAAAGTTTTATCAGGGAGAAGATCATGTTTAATCTATACCTGCGGATCCATATTTAGATTCAGCGTTAAATGTACCAGTCAAAAGTTGTACCCGGATCTGTAAGTCTTTATCAAACGATATCCTCCTACGATATTCAGCAGGGAGAATCCTGTGCAATTGTTGCTGTCGCCTTTATCATTCTTATTTTTAGGTAGCTTCATGATATTCGTTTCTCGCATCTCTTGTGTGAATCACTCCTCCTGCCAAACTGCAAAAGCAATTGTTGAAGTGGCTGCTACTGTACTTTCTACGCTCACGTGGAATTCAATCGTGACAAGTAGCCTTTCGATTCGCTAACTGGTCGATTACCTTATTGAGCTAATCAATAGTAAAGGAGTGTCTAGATGTTACAAGGTCGGCATGAGATAAACCAATAATGTGCCTAGAGTGCATAGTGAAGAAGTAATCTACTCATCATTCCATCTGATGAGTTATGTTGACAATCGTGTTAACAGATAAAGATTTAATGGGAGCCACTTAAAGTAGTTTTGGACTAATGGTTTACGTGATCCAATCATACGTACCGTGAAAATCTCCAGTATCCGCAGAGGCTAATTCGATTGCAGCAGTCATTTGTACTTCGTCATCACAGAAGATTTTGCTCCAAACCACCCGCTCCTACAAGGTTTCTTCCGACCGAGAGTGGAAACTGCCACTCGGCATATGCAGCTTTTCAGCAATTCCCAAACTTTCTGAACCCAATTCGAGTGAGGTTGTCTTGTTGAGCTCGTCTGTGTTGGCTTTTAAAAATCGCTTAGCTACATTAGGTCTGCGCATACGGATTAGGAGGCAATTTGTTGCGGTGAAATATCGACTGGGGAAAGATCAATATGATGTAAATGTATAGAGAGAGGATGGTACTACGATACTTTATGCTGCTGTTTTGTTTGAAAGAAAGTGTTGCTGGCACAACGACTGAACTCTGTCCACAGTTCTAGAAGGCGTTGTCCATTTTAATTAAATTTTGCCTACTCCGAATTTTCACAGACAGTTTTCACAACACTCGTAATCTACACCGATTCTGGCACTGAAATCACCCAATATCACTGCACATTTTTGTGGCACGTTTCTGAGTACTGTTGCGAGGTTTTGTTAGATAACGTCTTTCTCAGCATGCGTTGCATAAAGACTGGTTGCATAAACGTTGACCAACGTAATTATACGAGTAATGCACTTCATAGATTTTTGTCCAAATCCATCCGCTCATGCAGCTGCATGCTTCTGCTACTCTTATTAGACTGTTTGGCACAGCAAACCCAACTCCATGCAGTCTAGGCTCATTAGGACACAATCCATTCCGAAAAAACGTGTAATCGCTTTCTGTTGGCATACAGGTTACTGGTAAGCGGCCACAATACAATTAAGCCTCTTTAGCTCAATGCTAATTATTTCAATTTTCTTACGTCTTTGACATTGAAGACGTTGTCATATACTCATGAGAGCATAAACCTGATGTTCCAGGTTCCTTGATTCAGATCTGACATTCGTTGTTTAATAATTTGGTGTGGAAAAATAGAAACTGCTTATCGCTTGATGCCTAATCCACATGCACCCAATGAGGATAGTAGAACATGGCGAGACTGCAACTTATTGTCTATGGACTGCCCAAGCGTGAGGCGTGCGATAGATGTGCAATGAGACCTGACCATATTTCTTACCGTCGGTAGCTGCTCCAGACGAAAAGCTCTACCCTAGTCCAGCCATAGCTTTTGCCCGGTATCTGCTGCATCCCGTTTTATTATATATAAGACGAATGATGTTTCCTCTTGATTAGTTTGTTACGATATACTCAAGCGCAGTTGATAATGCAGAACTAGTTGATACCCATGCAGCAAGTGCTCTTAAACAACAGCAACACTGGAAACTAAGAAACAGCTAGTCTGACACATTTTGACAAAGATGCGGTTGACATTACGAAGTTGAATACAACTTCAGATCGCCTAACGGGACTGCGGCTCCGGAGTTTTGCTCAAAGATGACTACTGGAGCCTTGTCCTAATTGGATGCAGCAACATAGCAATGAAGGTTCGATATAAGGGTTTTCCTTCCCTCATGTGGACCGACTTGTCGGACTTACGAGCTCCACCTGACCGAAGCAAGATTGTTTGGTGGAACCATTCAGGTACCTTCGACATTTCTCCTGTAAATAGGAGCAGTGCCGCCGGATCACACAGCACCAAGCTAGCAGGCTGGAGTTGTTTGTCAGAGGATATATGATACGCACCATAAGATCATGTTTAAAATTGGGATCCAATCCTCAAAACCGCTCCGGCCGTGACAACAATGTATTGCCATACCGGTTTTACCAAAAGAAAATATTCATCGGGATTTTCGATAATTCTTGAGTGTACTTATGCTAAAGTTAGAGAAAGATACAGAGACAACAGGAATGTTTGGTGCAAATTTATTCGAATTCGAATATGACTGGCAATCATACAATTTCTTATTAAATATTGCCGTTTCAATGATATTCGTTATTTGTTCATTTAGTTTTACGGAGCAGCCGAAACGATCAAGCATATGGAATTTGATTTTCTTCTAACGTACTCGGAGGCCTTCGTTAAGTTTTCGAAAACTGCTTTTGAAACCATAGTCTTTCTAATATTTTCTCACTTGAGCTTCATAGTGAATGTCATGACTACAATCGATCTTCCACCGCAAAAGCCACATTGAGATTCTCAGTAAGCACGATAATTTATAACGTGCAACCACATCCGCAAAGCATTAGCGAACAATTTTCCCACATTTTCAAATATTATTATTATTATTATTATTATTATTATTATTATTATTATTAATAAATCTCACCTTGAATTGCTTTGATGATTAAAATTATGAGAAAAGTATTAAAGTCGAATGAGTTGAAAAAGTTACACTTTTGTTATATGTTATACCGGATGGCAACGAATATCTTATTTTGAACACTCTTTTATATTATTCTTTAAAACTACATTATGATTATCTATCAGATATTTGTCATGTTTGGATCTGGAAGTAAAAACGATCCTGTCTTTTTTCATCATCGGACAGTTGGGAAATGCAATATAAAAGGCGCAATAACTCAACACAAAGTAACTCAAGTAAAGTTTGTAGTGTGGTATTTCCAACATGCAACAAAAAACTCGTATGTTGGAAGCAAAACGAAGTTAGAATAAAATATGCATGAACAGGCAGCAATATTGAGAACTTTATATGAAGAATAAGTCCACCCGAATTTTCGTTTATGAACCAGTCCTCAAACACTGTCGTCTCAGGCGATCGACATTTGTCATATTTTGAAAGCGGTCAAAGAACTTGAAGGTAAATGTGCATCGTGATTGTATAGCTGGTCACCCAGATTTAAGAATATGAAGCCAAATATATTTTGCAGTGCAAATTTGAAACGTGTATACTCGATTGTGAAACGAGAATTTTCACATATTTCATAATTATGTGGTGAAAATATCGTACAATATTCAGTTTCTATGTTAGAAAATCTTTCATTGCATTTGTATCGGAACATGTGACTGAACATGTTAGTCGCACCAACGTTATCCAATAGAGCATACTAGCATTACTTGTTTGCCATTCCTCTGATTTTTCAAGCACATGCGGCTCTCTTTCGTACTGTCCGTACCAACCGAGTGCAAACAGCACGAATTCTGTCGGGGGGTATTTACGATACTCATGCATGCAAATGAACAACTATCATTCCACTGTCAATATGTGGTGTTATATCAGTAATTAAGCATCAATCAAAATTTGATGATAGTGCATTCAGCTACTAAACTACATGCTGGATGTAATATATTTGGGAAATTAATATGTCGATTTCAGAATCGTCAAATTGTGCCTCCATAATTACTGTCAATATGAAATACATCACTTTATAAACTGGAATTCGTCGTTTGCAGCATAATTCTTACTTCCATAGTAGCCACCTGAATTCAGGGGAAAATATTATAAATTCCAGCTGAGAATCGGAATTTTGTTTTGGCTGGCAATGCTTACCGAAAATCGAAGTATCATCCAAAAATGCTATAAGCAATAGAAACAGAAGCAATGGAGGCATGTCTGATTGACGTGCTTACAGTAGAAAAGGGATTTTTAAATCGATGCATTCAGTATTTCTTTATCAAGCCATTCCGTTATTCAAAGTTTGAATGTCTGAATTTGATGAAAGCTGGCTCCTATTATAGCGTTGTCGATGGAATGATTTGTTAACAAAAGTTTGAAATTGAAGTAACGTCAGTTTGGTTAAAGTCGTTCATTAGATTCGAGATTTATGGTGATAAAAGCAAATAGCTGTACAATACCACATGATATACGTATATAAATTAAACAAATTTTCATGTATGCGTCATTGTGGTTCTAAGAGAAAGCAGAAGTTATTCTAATTTTGATATGAAGAAGGGATATTCTGACTGAAAATGTAAGTTCGGGTAAGTTTGTATGTTTATCATTTTTGTGTGTATGAAATGAAATCACTAATGTTTTCCAGTACACTGTTGTTAAAACTGCAACCTCTGTTTGAATATCATTTCATTTGGCCAGGAAAGCATATCGGGCGGTAATCCGGTGTTAGTTGTAGGGTCAGATTGTGAATGCGAGTTGGAATTTTGAAACCAATCTTAAAGAGGTGTATTAGTGGGTGAGACGCCGTATGGATTACTCGGTATGTGAGGATTACGTCAGGTCTAAAGCGCCTGCGCTCGAGATTGCACAAACCCAGACTTGTCATTCGCTGCTCAAGTGTAAGATTATGCAAATCAGCAAACGTTTTTTATTTAACCAACCAATACTCATTAAATTTACCGTAAAGCAAATGGAAACATTCCATCCATAATAAAACTTTCTAGACCAGAAAAAAGTTTGAACCGAATATTTTATGATAAATCTGCTCTTGAATCACTGCTTATGATCTGCACGTGACACAATGATCAGTTAATTCACGAGAAAAAAAGATAGTTGTGTAAGACAAATCTGTAAAAAAATTAATGTTTTGTCTGGTCCTACTATATTACCTTACATTCAACTACATGTGAAATACTGAATTTTACAAAATAACGAAATGCGGAGTATTCCTTTGCTTGGAATGATCGCTTGTAATTATTTATTAAAAATGAAAGATATCTAGTCGATTTCTTCCTACATTGAACTCACTGATATTCATGTGGGCATATGCAAGTTTGAATACGACACCTAAAATGTTATTCCAAGTAAACAAATATGTTATAATAGAAGGGTACTGATATATCTATTTCAAATAGCATACACAAGAAAACAAAGGATAGAATAATAGATTGATATGTATATATATGCTCGTTTGCATGCATTTCCATCACACACCCGACGGGCGGGTTCATGCTGTATGCACTCATTTGTAAGAGACAATTGGATCAGGTTCCGCAGGCTATTGAAACAGATTGTCTTGTATGTTTTGACATTCGATATATGCCTGCTCCGCACTTTCTTTCGTTCTAATGTGACAGAAACTAATAAATAATAATCAAATAAATTAGAAATAAATAAATGTCATTTTATTCATTAAACATTTATTCACATATATACTTGCCGAAGAGTGTTAAGACGACTATCGCGAAATCCATGTTTCTGTTGTGAACAACTTAGATTTGGTTTGTACCTGGCTGATATAGTGATTGCTTATCGAATAGCCAATCAAAATGCTACAAACACGTCAAAAAGTGTGGTATTACGAATATGGCAAAATATAAACTTAATCCATTTCTAGTGTCGTTTCACACGAGTTTGATTGGTGCGTGGTCTTAGATGAACTGTCAACTATTCATGCCTGTTGTGCTAAGCTGATGATACTGGGTACGAAAAACTTGGTATATCGATTTCATGAATCTGAATGCTATTACTATATCATCTTGGCTATATTCAGCAAAACTGTCATCGTCGGAATGTTTGGCAAATATATGACAACGCAGTCAACGTATATATTGGAATATACACCTGATGATTAAATGCAAGCATTTATATTTTGCTCAACGGAACAGAATATACCGAAATAACAGGAGGTTGATTCATTATTCCGAATAACAAGCTTATTGCTGTACAACAACATATGATATTCATATTAGGAGAAACAAATAATAATGCTGAGGTGTTGGGAAGATCAGATTTTAGTTATAATTGTTTATAAACTCTCGTTATGTTTATCAATTATTCGAAAACACTAGTATCGTGTGAAATTTCATCACTTAGGTTATATAAGCGGGTTGCTGTGTGGAATTATTAAGCATAAGTATATCAAGCTTGTTGATAAATAAGAAATAAGAAACAAACTCGCAGTGTAAATAAGAATCGACGGATGTCCCGTTGAGAAATTTCAGAACTCAAAAGTCAGAAATCAGAACGACTAATGTTAGAAAAAGCATTAAGCTAAACAATAAAAATAGAATGACGATGTACATTTAGCAAAATTATAAAATCTCTCAAAAATCAATAGCAACAATCACATGACACATGTTTCGTCATATACTCATCGAGTTTAGCATCGAAAACCGCAACAGATTCCGAGTTTGTGAATTCTTCAGGGAAAAAGTTCCATATGAAAGAAATACTTAACAAGAAAAATTTCGACGAACATTAAATCGATAATACGGAATGATTAATGGCTTTGAAAATTGCTGTGTTCCTGTAAGGCAATTGGGATTTAGCATGTGTTTAAGGGATGGTTTTCTGTATACAAGATTTTGATTGCCAACTGGAGGTTGTAGTAGACTGACCACTACAATAATGTACCCAAGAATTTGGAGAAATGTCACAGGATATGGAAGATTTATCGCGGTAGCCAAAAGGTGCACGAAGGTACAGCGGAAGCAATCACGGAACACGAATCAACGGGAAGTGTGTATCAAGATTAATTGTTATGTACAGTGAAACAATGTTGTTGCGCAGCCCCCTTCCAAGAAGTCTGGTCAGAGGAGACTTCTGATCAGGAATTGACAATTGGACTGGCCAAGCGGTGTCAGGTTGTTCAAGGCTGGAACATAGTCTCTCAGCAACCAGTAACTTCGAAGTCAGCCAAGGCACTTGATCTGCATGGGTCGATTGTCGGTGATGACCAGGGTAGAATACACGAAAACCGATAAGTACTAAGCCGAGTCACGTCTCACATGGAGTGAGGGTGCTGCTAGCGGGAAATGCCCATCTGTCATGGTCTTAGTATGAAAACAGTAGGAGCAGATGTAAGCACATCTGTAAGCTTGACAACGAAGAACCAGAAGCTTCGAAAACATAGTCCGTACTAAGAGGTTCCTGCTTCACCAGGGTCGATAGCGAACGGCCTCACCTGGAGAAAGCTGAGCGGCGTGTAGTCGGGCTGGTAAGGACCTTGTCTGATAGGTTTCGTGTTGGGTGGTGTTGGGGTAGGATAGCGACAAGCGTCGGTGACCCGGGGGTGGCGCGTGCCAAGGTTCCACAGCGGGAGGTGCATATATCCGGAAGCAATACACGAGGATGAGTGTATTTCGGGCTACCGGGTAGGATAGCGACAAGCGTCCGTGATCCGGGGGTGGCGCGTGCCACGTTTTCCAAAGCTGGAGGTACATGTGTACCTGAGAAGTGAGAAGAAGAAAAAAACTCTCGGGTGCATGGGTTTATAGCTACTACCTAGTTATAATGAAGAGGTACAAAAAGCATGCAGGGGTATACCAAGCGATAATAACGTGTTAAATACCCGCTACATAATTGAAAAATGTGCCGTTCCGGACACTACTCACTGTGGAGATTGCGGGTTGCGGGTAAATACTTGATGTACAAGTGGTTATTATCAAATGTGGCGGGGTAGCCATGAAAGTGTCATGCTGCACGTACCCACTGGCTTTCGGCCATACTAATTTTTCCGTAACAAACGTAACTCAAGCACGAATGCCAGGAAGAGAACAATTGCGTATGGTATTACTAATGCGCCGTCTAAACGCAGACAGGGTAAGTAGTCGGAAAGCACTTTCCGATAATTCCCAGAGGATATCGCCCAAGCCATCGGGCAAGGGGGAGGTGTGATGAAAGAATACGCGTCCCTGAGCTGTGCGATGCCGGCATCGGTAGCTTGCACTGCAGCGATTTCGCTAAGGTTGAGGGAGAGTGGCAAGTCTATCACACACGTTGTAGAGATAGGAATTATGGCACCTAAGATATATCGTATGTCAGTCGTAAAATGACTGACAAAATCCTGGTGCGTAGTCTCTCTAGGAGAGTACCTACCCGACGATCCGTTCATTGATGTACAAGGGGCTTATAAGCAGTAAACAAAGTAAACTGTCTGCCCTGTAGATTGTGTTCTAACCCGACTTGTGAATCGATCAACAAGTGTAATTAGGTGACGCATATGGCATGTGGATGCAATACGTGATGATAAAGGTAAAAATATTAAACTGAAATAACGCTAATGTAAATCGGGAAAAGACGTACCGGAAAAAAATCTCGAATTGTGCGCGGATATTGGGCTCACCAATTGTAGTACACGAAGGATTCGTGCATCACGTCGGGCTCACCAATTTGTAGTAGACTGATCACTACAATAATATTTCCAAGAATGTTGGAGAAAAGGCACAGGAAATGGAAGATTTATCGCGGTAGCCAAAAGGTGCACGAAGGTACAGCGGAAGCAATCACGGAACACGAATCAACGGGATGTGTGTATCAACGTTAATTGTTATCTACAGTAAAACAATGTTGTTACAAGGTCACTCCTGTGAACTTTTAGTGTAAATTGAACCGGATCGCATCCACATTAAGATGCACCATTTGCACCTGAAAATTCAGTTTACGAAGGCAAACCTCCATTTTAGTTGATCTGTTATAAATCCAGTCGAGCAGCTTGATGTACTTTGTATCCCTGTTGCCCAAGCTTGCACTGATAAATCAAACGCTGAGTTTATATACGTATTCAGAAACCAACTGAACGTTTCGCGTCAAAATTCTCCAATTAAACATCGAGGACTTCAATTTATGAAATTGAGTTATTTGCTCTGATGTCTCGGGAATTACGTCACATTTAAATTAATATGTTGATTGACATAGTCTGTCAGGATTGTGCATTCCGTGTCTAATGGTGTTGCACGCTTCTTGAAAAAGCACTTTGAAACCGTCACATAACGTCACAGCTGTCTATGAAAAGACGTCACGAGTATTGCTACTGTTAAAACGCGTGTTCGGGAGTTTCACTAAGCAAACCGTTCATCGAATAATTAATACGTACTTGAGGCCAACCATGGAGTATGTGGTTCAGGCTTGGTCACCCTGGCTACAGAAGGACATCAGCCTCTTGCAGAGAATATATCATCGAATCACCAAGCTCGTACGCGGTTTAAAGCACAAACAATACGAACATCGTATTGCAAGTCTCAATCTATTCGACTTTCGCTACCGCCGTCTTAGAGGTGATTTGATACTTATGTTCAATATACTACATACCCCCAACCATCCCCTAAATCAACTATTCACGCGACTACCACCCAGAACCAGCCGGAGTCACGACGATACAGTACATATTCCCGACTCGAGACTAAATTGTCGAAGGTACTTTTATTCTGTACGTGTATGCTTTACCTGGAACTCTCTACCTTGTAATGTTGCACATTTACCCAACTTGGATATATTAAAATCGAATTTGGACAATTTCATGTTGACCAATCCAAACTTTGAACCCATATATTTTACACCATAAAAGCTTTGAACTTTGAAACCAGTTTCTGTCCAATGGATTTTACTTGATTCCTGAACTGCTCAGTAAGCAAATAAATCCCGTTTTTCTACCCATGTTATTCGTAACTCCCATATTATTCTGTGGTTTTTGTCAAGCTATATGCTTTTAAGACCATTAAAATGGAATGGAATTTAATTGATTGATTCGAACCAGCAGAGGAGATACTAAACGTCTTCCACGGCGCGACTTGGGAAGACATACCCATGTCTCTAATAGATGTCTGTTGCAAATTATTGTTGACTGTATTTGAAATCATGAAAATACATGGTAATTTGATCGAACAGATCGCAAAATGTGTAGACTAGTTTTTGTTTTAAAACCTTTGCGAAGAATAATATCTTCTATCATTAGTAATTGGTTTGCAAACTAGACCACAATCTTCTTCTTCTTCACAGAATAAAAGCTTAATAGCAGTTAAATTTGCCGCTTCAATCCAGCTACTGCATACGTGGCTTGATTGTCGTGAGTGATGTTATTGCATTTGTATTGAAATTGCACGATTGCGATCCAGGACTGATTCAGTCCACTTATGAAAGTAAACAGATCAAGTCTATCACTGACATGCTAATAATGATGGGTTATAATGTGGATCGTTTTCAGAGAAAAAATTCGATTATCTTTACCTTTAATATATTGGTTTAGGTGAAGAGTTCGAAACATCATTATTTTACCTGACAGTGCATTGTTGATGTTTGTGACCTTGAACTACCTGGCTCACTGAAAATCTATAATATTTAATGAGATTGACCCATACATATTGAACAAATTCATTTTGCTATTTACAACGCCGAACGTTGGCCTTCCATGTAGTAGTTTGTGTACACTCATCTTCTAAGCGAACTAGTTAATGAAATACATGTTATTGTAGTAGTAGTAGTAGTAGTAGTAGTAGTAGTAGTAGTAGTAGTAGTAATACAATAGAAAATCCAGGTGTTTTGTCTCGAGTTGTCCAAACATAACATATTGATCCCAACACAATAGCTTGCATTATATGTCCACTCTATTTAAACAACCAAGTCGGTTTAACGCAGCATAATGTACACAGACACCATGTACAATATAACGGTTTGAAACCCGCACGTATCGGAACACTCAGCTTCGGTGCCACCATTAAAGTCGATGCGCAACTACACTCGTTGCCTCTAATAACTCTTTTGATGACCACGTTTGTGAACTGCGCATAAGAGCATTAATGATCAAAATAGAATATGGACGGCACCAAAGGAATCAACGTTTCTTAGAAAAGAATGCTATAAGTATAAATGTAACTAACATTGTGAGATAAAAGATGCATCTGTGTGCGAAACTAACGCAACTACGTTGAGCACAAATACACTCAAACAACAGACTAACCATTAGGCCTCATCTGTAGCGATTGCAGAAATATTCTCAAATGACAAACTGATTGAACATAGCCTACAGGTGTTCACATCACTTAGGGATGACGCAACTTGAGAGCGTTAATCTTATCCTCGTTTGTAGACAAAGTTTGTCTAATACAATTGATGAAAAGCAAGATTATGAATGTCTTGTGCAACGTTCACTGAAACATTTCCCGCATCTCTAACAACCCTCAAGACCACAAGATATGCCATTCCGTTCTGTTAATAATAGTGAGCCAAGAAGTCATGCAAAAATGCACATATACAAACACTAGTTCAAAATACCGAAAACAATTCTATCAGGAAGATGGAGGATTGAGAGTGTCGAATTAATGGACACTAGCTATTCCCGCAACTGGTAGGAACCATTAACGTAGCCCATTCCTACAGACACAGGTCTACCTAGACCATCATTGAAAGTTCATCAAGACGTACTTAATGCCATATAGATTGATTAAGTTGAATCTGCCCTCAAAGAAAATTGTGGCATTGTAGATCGCATCAAAGTCGATATATTTGCACGGAAAACAAACGTTCACAACAGCGTAACTCAACCTGCTTCACGCTCGCGGTTTGGTCCCGCCTCATCTAAATGTTGTACTGGTCAAATTTATTAAAAAGCGTGAAGGTCGCCAAATGCCATCAGAATACGGGTGAATTTCAGTTACTTCAGTCCCGTAAGCTTATGTAACAAGATTATGGCAAAAACTTTGCTTCCCAACTTTTGCCAGTTCGGAAGGCAATATGACTTGCTTCAACGCAATGTATGTTTTGAAGAGGCATCTGTGCTGTATGCTATTCTGCTTACCCCTCACACTAATTCTATACCGGCATCGGTTTCTGGTTTGGATCTGTCGAAGGCTTTGACTCGGTTTCTCACTATTTTATTCTGCGATCTAATGCTACTTATGATGCACTGTCGCTGCTACTAAGAACGTTAAGAACTCTGATGATACACCCTTTACATAATTACCAAACGTTTTATCCTTTAAACCAAAAAGAGTTGTTAGACAAGGTGATTTACTGTCGCCTTTATTGTTAATTATGGTAATCGGCTAAATGCTGGGTCTGTACGTAAAATCGATCTAATCGCCTATGCAGACGATGTGATGCTATTTGTAGTTCAACGAAAGGTCTCGCAGTCAAACTTGAAAAACGTTTGCTGGCATCCGGTGAGGCTGGATTAACGGTAAACTTTTCGAAATGCCAGCTGTTGAACTTGGTAGTAAGAAAAAATATCTAACTGTTGTATTACCAGATAATGTGTAAAAAGCTTGCAATTAGATCAAAGCTTTAAACGTGGGTGAGATCTTGCGCTATATTAGCGTTCAATTTACCCTGCTTGGAAAAGCTCCACTCTATTGTCGTATGGAATATTGAGGATAAAGAGACAATTTTAGTTTATCGCCAATGAAGACTCAACCAAGAATAGATATGTCGCGCGGAAAAGATATACGGAAAATTTAACAATCCATTTGCTTAGGTGTGATCCACAAGAAAACGTTGCAAGCGATCAAGAGTCGTACTCAACAATGCGTGCCTATTTCTGGCCAGCAATTTTATATCATGACCTAGGAATTCCGCACTACACCTTTCTCATAGGGCATGTTTGTAGTAGAAAAGATTTATCACTATTCTTAGCGAACCCTTATCGATTTTGCTCTGCTGCCACATCTGAATTAACAATTCTTCATTTAAATTAGCACAACATTCATTGTTCTATGGAAAGCAAAACACAGTATTCCAACGAGATGTACGTGGCGCTTGGGAACAAGAATTGCATATATTAGTGGATGGTTACCAGATCACATGTCTTAATCGAAGACCGCAGTCCAACTACTGAAACCAAAATAACCACCGTGTGTTTACTCGTTTTTTTCAAACGGACGTTATATACGGGGTGTGGCTTTATGAAAACGAAAACCCAGGGAGCAATACCAGGACGGCTAACGAAAAGTGTGAAATTCATTAACCCACGATGTAAGAGACCGGCGACAAAACAAATTTTGCTAACTTGTCAACAAGCGTCTACATCGTCACGGAGTATAATGATTATACGAAATGCATTTACCGCATTGAACCAGCTACTGTAAACGTGAATTGATTGATGTGGAGGACGAAATTGCAGATATAATGGATAAGCAAGTGGTAAAGTTAAACTGATAAGTTTACGTGAAGATTTTGAAAATTCTGCAGCATTGCGATTTACTAGAAGGGACATTGATGACGCTCGTTTGCGTTGACAATCTGGGTGACTAAAATTCTATTATTGATTCAAGAGAGGAAGTCAAAAATTTTGAACACAATGATTTTCTTATTTTCAACGTCGTGCGTTGCCATTCCATAGTCTTGATTAGTTACGCTCATCTTCTATGCCATCGATTTCAAGAAAAACATGTTATATGGTACGCCGTGATTATCACGACGAACTTGTTGATGCTATTGAGATAGCAGGCACGAATCGCGTGTCCTTCATCTACCACCCATGTCCAATCATATTGCGCTATCATTAAGTAAGATAGAATGGACAACCTACACCTTCATACATGCTGTTTTTACGAAGGTAACTGATCATTAGATTGTGTCATTAGAAATTCAACAATAATGCGCCTAAGTCACTTACAGCAAAAAATAATGATTCCGTAATTACAAAAATCTAAGCGATGGTTTGTAGGATGCAACGAAGCTTAAAAAAGTGAAACATTAAACGTTAAAAACAAAATTAAAAAACAACAATCCGTTACAGCAGCACTATGCGCATGGCGATTTTTTTCAAATTTATTTTCAAGAAAATGACTAATTGATTTTTCGAAAGCATCTTTCAACTTATTACTTGATAAAACTCGGCTAGTTTTTTTCTATTTTTTTCTAGGACCTGAACATGAGTAGGTTTAATCTCCCGAAATAACTAAAAAGCCCGATTCTAATGGAGAATTCCCTTGAACATCTGTTGTACGAAATTTGAAAAACAAATTTCCTTTATTTAATCTCATATTAAGGACAAATCACTTAAGAGGCACAAATATACCTTCCATACTCGAAGTTTTTCTGACAAGCGAGTAACATTTCATCGAGGATATCACATATGAAGCACCACTTGGAAAGCGTGATCGTGTGGACATTGTTTAGTACTATATATCTGATTCAAAAGTAGTTAGTGACGCTAATAAATTGATAAGAAAAATCAATACGGATAAAAATCCATATATCCATGCGTATCGATCTCATACATTCTTACTTTATTATGTGCTGCTACCATGAACGAATACATCTCGTCCGAGTTTCGGTGAAAGTGAACTCAAACTATATCTCTCATCATCCACCATGAGTCTTGCAACTTAGAAGCAGCAGTTCACGAGGTCAACGAAATTTTAACCAAAATGATTCATATCAATGTGCTAGAAAAATCTGGAAAATCAATATTAGATTTTGCAGTTAACAGAATCGAATTTTACCGTGGCCTAACTTCATCAACTGTGAAAATATCACACTTGATCTTTAAAGTGGAATAGCGAACGGTTTTGCATATATTGTAAATGTACTGGACACAGTTGGGATCGTGGCGGATCACATAAAATCATTAAAAGCTTCAATCCCGTTCAATTCTTTGTGTGCAAATGTTGTCAACACCCGATTTCATAGCGTATTGTGAATTTTTCCGATCAGCAAACAGTTTCCTTGGAAGCGGGTGCAAAGATTTTTATGTGTCTTCGGCGTTTAATTATATGTTCCAGCGAACACTTTCCGATATTCAATTTAGTAATTGGGATATTGTTTTTCCATTGATTTATATAATTCAAAGTCTTTCTTGTGATACAAAGATTCTCAAGTTATGTGCTAGTAGCTCAGAATACTAAGATTGCCGGTATAGGTTCCGATAAATCGGAAACCACTGACGGTAATACCAGTCAAATAAACGCTGAATCTTAGCAGATCATTCAACAAGAATGTTCGGCTGTTGCAAAGATGCCGGTAAGTCGTGAAGAGAGTTCTTTTCACCAAGACGCCATCTTTACAAATGCGACTGTAAAAGGCCTGTCTGAACAAAAATTCCCTGGTCCGCAAAACGTTACGGAGCCAAAGCCAACTGCAAATAAGCATTTTAGTACAACTTTTGTTAAGCATAACGTTCACTTCTAAATTGATTCATTGAATCAATGGGAATGCGACAGATGGGAGAAAAATTCAGGGCGATTCATTACTCGATCAACAACATCGGGAAAATGATTGATATTGGACCATTTACACTAAGGGAAAGATGTAGTAATAGGGTAACAGACACAATTAACGGACATGTCCATGTCGTTGGTCACAACATCCTCCAGTCCTTGAAAATGAATATCACATCCCACATCCGTATCGTGTAACTAATTTGTTTCTGACTTGAGTGTGTTCTTGTGATGCTGATGGCATTACACCACGAGAATAACTTTGGTATGTCGTGTAGAACTGTTTCGCAATGACCGTTATTTAATCGGTATGCTGCTGCTATGGGAAGTCGTTCTACTGATGGTGATACTGCGTGCACTATCATTGCGTTTCTACGTAGAAGTAACTTTAATGCAGCTTGGTACCATATTCATCAGTTCAACCGTAACCAGAATCTTTGATACTAAGATCGAGCATCACAAATTGCAGTATATTAAAGGACGAAATTTAATAACTTTGAATTTTATACGGTTTATGATGTAGCGGTATATACTTAAAATGCAGTTAATACTTGTATAAAGGAAATATTATTATGAAAGAGGCAGAGACAGGTTACATATAAACGATTGTATCCTTGCGGTTTGAGTGAAATCGTACTTATCGAAAATCAAGGGAAAGTTAAGTCAAGCACAAAAGTAGAGAAAAATGGAAACCCACTTCGACTTGGTCACCACGTGTAAGCTAAATTTCAATTCGCAATTAATCATCTATCGTTGAATTCGCAAATAATTGATTTTAACACAAATTCAGAACGGCTTCATATGTCAGGGCACGGATACGCATAGAGGGTTTGCAGAATAACGACGTAACCGTTCAAAGTAATTCAAAGTTCAAGTGCTCCAAAAAGCAAATACATGACATTAACCATAGATTAAAAATATTGGGAATGCATAAAAACAACACAACTTTTTTATCAATATGGAAATTCAGCATGTTTATTCAGGTTCGAGGTTGGATTTGATCAATGTATAATTGTGAATTTCTGCCTAGAACGTGTTCACACTTGATGCACAAATGATATGTGGGGACAGAGAGTTCCAGATGAAACAAACTCGGTCAGCAAAGTAAAACCATCGGCAATTTGATCTAGAGTGCGAAATAATTAACTTGTAGCCCTGCGATCTGCTGTCACGTGCTTATTGTCGATGAAACAGGTTTTCAAGAGGGTGATCCACTGTATGCAGAATTTTGAACAGGAGGATCAAATCACCCTAGACGAGACTGTAGGTCAAACAATTTCGGAGTTGCAGTCCTCTCCTCGTATCTCCTGTTATATAGTCCGGTCACCAGTTTTGTAGCGCGGTTGTATACGCGTTGCAGCAAGGTCATACCCTATTGTAACCACGGGGACCATGCTTGAATAGCGTACTCCATTGTTGATCTGATATAGGTGTTATATATCCGTGGGTGGTATCTGTTTATGAAACTACCGTAGATCCTTCTAAGCAGTGCTACCATTTGGCTTGACTTTTTGTATACCACAGAACACTGCCTTGTATATTTCAAGTTACTTTTAATCCACAAACCCAGGTCTATCTCTTCCGTAATGCATGAAAGTTGCTGAGTGTTTGTGAATTCGAATGATTTACCGACATTTAACATTTTACATTTTTGGATGTTGAATGGTAAGCAGGTTTACATGGACAATGTATGAAGTGTTTCGAGATCTTTATGGAGAATTTGAAAAATTTCTATTGTACCTACGCTAGTCCAGAATATGATGCCATCCACAAATAAAATGATGTCGCTGAGTCCAATTTCAGCTATATTGTTCGCGTACACCAGGAAGAGTTTTGGCAGCAAAATTGAGCATTGTGGTACGTGAATTATAACTTATACCGGGCTGAATAGTGCCCATCAACTCTACCCCTGATAATTCTACTAGTGAAATAATCCTGTATCCAGGTAAATAATCGTGTGCTATCGTCCTGTTTTTCGAACGGTATATACTAATTAATAATAAAATTTGAAGTAAAATATTCATTTGCATGCTTTTCCGTCATTCACACCCCACGACCGATTTCGTGCTGTTTGCACTCATCAGGTAGGGACAGTAAGATGAAGTAAGATGAAGTACTTTGAAGCGTAGCACCACTGATACCTGCACGTTCGTCAGGAACACTGCCAACACGTTTGTTCATCGATCGTGAAATAGTTTTTAGGACTTGGCGATTGTCCGACTAGGGCTAGATATCTACGTATGAAAAAAGGAGCTATGACATTTATTACTTCCTGATTCTGACTAATGTCACAAACCTTCACCCAAGTGAGTGTATGTGGATCTTGAGCGTCTTACTTTGCTGCGTTGAATGACGATATTTCGTTGTTCTATGAGGAGTGTCTCGTCAAATTTCAATGCTGGTATACCACGAACTCGTTGGATCGATTGTGAAATATAGCACCCCAAAGTTTCGCAAATTTCTTCAATAATACATGTGAAATTGAACCGTGCAACAAAAAGATTCCGCTGAACAATCTACAATTTATTCAAATCATAATATGCATCACTAAGCTTAATTTTTCACGTACATAATGAATATCATATTATTCGTCCTCCACGAAAAATGATTGCGTAACAGTTTGATTTTGTTTTCTTTTCGAGAACGACTTTGAGATGAAGAACGTCCAGTAGTTCAACAAAATATACAAATGTAGTTTTACATTTGATCCATGAATCCGGAGGAGTACAAAAGTTAATATCTGTCTAAATGGGTGTAGAATGGCAAATAGTAGATGGTTAATTCATTGGAATATATCCAAAAATACGTGGCAAAATTTGTTGTCCAGCAGTAAAAGCACGCAGACACATATTGTATTCCTAAACATTAACAACGATTAATAATATCGAGCAAAGTAATGTGTATTATTCGAACATTAATCATAGTCCAAAATTTGTCGTCACATATGTATACGTCTTTGACTATTCTGTGTTTTTCTGTCAAATGCGTAAAAACACAAAACAGCGGTGATATTCTGCTCCTTCCGTGTGGGCGTGATATCGTCTGGATTATGCTGATAATATTGCGGCACTGAATGAAGACACATTTGTCTAACTGGCCTTGGTATGATGGGAATGGTGTAATCTATGTCTCGGATAATTTAATTCAGCGAGCAAATGTAAATTGTTTTTTCCAGGAGTTTTGAGGTGAACTACCAAATTTTGAATATAAATGATCGATCATGTTGAGCCGTTCGTTATCCTTGTAAATTTGGCGTTTTCTGGTGGTCGGATAGAGAATGAATTCAGGCCAGATTTGGATTTACTAGAATCAAGTGTCCCTGAAAGAGATGTGACTAAAGCTTAATCTCAAGGGGAATAATCTCCTTTTCTATAACGACCGTACTCCTTCAGGAGAGGGAACATTGAACAGTTCGCTCAAGAATCTTTTACGCTGGCGATTTAGGGTTAAAATTGTTAGCAACAAATTGCTTGCAACTCTGGTGTGCGGCGCCGCGACATGGAAGGCAAAGGCACTAGCCTTCAAACAGTCATTATTCGATGTTGTAAACGCGGGTTGGGACACGTCCTGCACATGAATCCTGAAAGGTTATCAAGGTGCAAAAGAGTGAGAGCCTGATTAGCTCGACACATTGGAAACGTTGTCAATTGACCGAAATCAATGGGAAGACTGCATCATGTCTATTTCACTGACATCAATGTTTGCTCTGATCACATACTAATCAAGAACGAAAGCAAAAAGTAAAGAATGGAATAAATATAATTAGTTGTTGTTCAGATGGGTTTTCGGAGAAGTAATTCTTATTTATAGACTACTCATAATTACCGGGTTGCTTCCGATTCCAACTGAATGATAAGCCAACTGTATCAATCTGCTTGAATCTCTGATTATTGCTCATCAGTAGTGCATATCCATCACTACATCAGGGCTTTAACGCTGGATACTATTGATGTTGAGACGATGCGTTAAACGCTAAGAAAATCAATTCATTAGCTAGGATGGATTTATCCCATATGAATCTCAGTATTCAGTGATTTCTTTGGATGTACTCTCCTGTGAAATCCACGGCAAAACACACGGATAACTAATCGGTTGGGTGACCGTGCACGATTACCGGCTAACCTTCCGAATACCTTCCGATTCCACTGTTTGTTTAAACCGATTTGCATCTGTTTGTTTGCGATAAATCGAGTCTAAATTGACGGACGGATTGCCTGAGCGTTAGACGCATCGGATAAAGTAGATGCAGTACCTTGTTTCCTTACTAGGAAGCATACGCTCCCCGCCTTGTTGCTCAAAATGAGTCACTTTGAATTTGAAATATTGCATGGCAGTTGTGAGATTTCTTGTCAATAATAAAACTGTAAAAGATAACGGATATTTACCACAAAATTCTCAATTAAAATATTGATGATATTCCATTAAATAAACATCGGTCGAAAATTCTATGGAACGTTTTCAGTATTCTTTTTAAACAATACACGAAATATTTTTTTAAAAAAGCACTTCAAGTTTTTTTATACTTAATTGTAATTATTGCTCATTTCAATGATGATCTAAGTTGGGGGAACATTAGCAGGTCGTTCGCTATCTAGACAAACGGTGACGAAAAGTTTCGAAATCCAGAAATATTTTGATTCACGTTATAATTGGCAATTAAACCACCATTCTCTTAAGTTCATTTACGACGTGTCGCTCACACTGCGACATACCACCCCCATCGAACGGGTTGATTTATCTGAAAATTCGTAATTCCCATTTCGAGTATGCTGCTTAATGGTTATGAATGCAAAGTAATCACCTTCGCAATGTCAAAACAAATGGGATGCATTTTATATGATGGTGCTAATTTTAACATATGTTATACGATGTATAACAATCATGCCATTCACACAGTTGTTTGAGTTTGAAAAAAATATGTTTTTCATTTACATTCCCCGTTTTCTGATTGATTATATAATGGCCTAATCGACCACATCTACACTATGCATTGTGGATTCAATTTAAGGTGAATGTGATCAGATTACATTGCTGTTCATCACTTGATGGGTTGCGTAATATATTATTACTCAGTTATCGATAATGTCAAATAGATTTATTTTGACCGCTCAATTTGATGACAATATGGGAACAAAGACAGCGCAAATACAGCTCCTAAATGCTGATCGTATTTCATACCATCAACGTTAAACATTTCTATTGTCCGTTCAAGAATTGCTTATTGCTTATCAACGAGAGAATATATTTTTCCTCACGGAACCCAAAGTGAGGTTATTTGAAACATGAAGTAATAATCGCGTTTAGTCAAACAGTGGACGGTAGCTCAGACCGAAAGGCGTGACACTGAAATGGCGATGGTCCTGAGTTCGAATCCGGTCCGAGACCGGATATACACTCCTGATAAGCTCAACGGACAGCGAAACTGTAATGCAGTACTCCTAATGTGGACCGTTGTGATAAAATTTTCGAATATTTCGAAGAACGTTTTCTGATGTGTAGTCGCAGTAGTCGTAGTGATAATCTTTTGCAGAATGACGGTTGACAATAGAGCGACAGGTGCTGTGAATGTGTAATTCTGTATGACAGTTAAACAAAAACTATATTACGCGTTTTCGTTAGCCAGTTTTATTGAAACGAAGCGAACGTTTTGAGCATTTGTCTTTTGCCTAATTAATGTATAAATTAAAATATTCGGCTTACGTAAGTTTGTTGATCGTAAAACAGCAGGGATAGCACACGTTAATCAATCACGCAACACACTCCTGATCGCATTTAGAACCCAAACTAGTATTCTCAGTCGTCCATACTTTGAATATTCTGTTATTTTTGTTGAATATATCCATCGCTCGATTGCATCAGACTTAATAATTCGCGATTCGAACAAAACCAACTGTTTCGATGGTTCATTCACCTATGTGAAATCACAATCTATTTATTCTAGAAACATCATCATAATTTTACGCGCTAATATGATACCATTATATGAGTCGGTACACGAAGCATAACGGGATAACAATCATTACTAAGTTTCACAAATGAAGAACAGCCATTTATCTCACCAACTTGTGAATCGATGTATCGTCTTGAATGAGTTCCAGTATGATTCCCAAAGGTCACCAAAAAGATGACGTGACATTAAGGGTTTGTAGAGCGCATAATGTTTATCTGAAACGCACTTATTGTCACAGGCCTGATATCAGTCTCAAAAATATAATACATGATTATCAAGTACTCATTTGAGGGTGGAGGTGTCACATAATGTGAGACCCTTAGAAGAGTTCCACCATTGGTGCATTGAGTAATTTTTTGGCTTGAGATAAACTGACCGAGTATTTAATGCTGCCAATCAAACGGCGTAGAAAGCTATTTTAAACGGTGTCCGGTCACTTAATCGTCAGAAACTTCATCCGCATTTTGATAACTTCTGAAGAATGTAGAACACGTATAAATGAATTTTTAGCAGGAGAGATATGCAATTGATTTTAAGAAGGTTAATCATTCCGTAGTTGAGTATGGTAGAATTTCTCGAGAGGTCCTGGGGCATATCTCAGCATACTTCTTCCGTTTGATATGAACACCAGTACTTGCTTGAATAACTGAGGCCGTATGCTGTCGGCAATGCTTTTGCAAACCGTTAAGAAATGTCCACATGGTGGGATGTTGACAAGAAAAGAGTTACTGTAATGCATGATACAGCATTATTCGTTCTGGCAACACCACTATTTTCGTCTTCATACTTATTCCAGTTTTCAGGGGAAATATAGCTGGTGCAATTTTTCTCTTCTACCTCTAATTTGTCGACCTCGAACAAAGGTTGTTCAAAATAAAATAACAGTTCATTCATCCTCTCACGTTGACGCATGGATTCGGCTTAAATCTCAAATGTGTCAACTACATCATTCCAGGGCACAATCATGAGGCGTAAATCATCGTCTTCCTGATAATCTGCTTTCATCCCAATTTCACATATTTTTCGTTGCATGGCATGAGATATCGAGCATTTCAGCAATACTTAAATACGGAAAGATTGACGTTCTTGAAATCAATTGCATATCTCTCCTGCTAAATAAATTCATTTAAACGTATTCTGCATTCTTCAGAATTTATCAAACTGGGGAGTGAGTGTCTGACGATTGAGAGTCTGACGATTAAGTGTCAGTAAACCATTTTAAACGCCTTCAGAAAGACAGGCAAAGCCAACTGCAGCTTGAAATCAGCAATAATATGGCAAGCAGTGCATTGGGATTGCTGAAGAGAATATTTGGTCAGTTAACTCTTAAATCTCTTCCCCGCATTATAAACATGTATATTCATACAAAGATAGACTAGATGATGCAAGTTTGGAAACGGCGGCTGCGTGAAGCGATTGTATTTTGGGATAAAAGTTACCACCGATAAACGAACTTAGTTGATGAGATGCAACAAATTTCATACCAAGAGCGAATAGCCATGTGGGGATTGACCAATTTAACACACAGGAGATTAGGTAGGGACATGTTCCTGACAAATAAATTTCAACGGATGGAATCTCACCTTCTCAGCGATTTTATATTAGTCATTTTGCATGAAAATACACTGGTCATTCAAGTTATCTCGTTATATAACACGATTATAGGCGGCGTTTCTTCTGTGGAATGCACTATCACAGGATATTCTGAACGCTATAACGATCCGTGATTTCTAATCGAAACTCTATGGTTATATAAAGCCCAGTGTATTGACCCCATATGAATCCACACCAAAAGCGAATACTTCAATTGAATTTTGATTGCACCATCTATATATTTTATAGCTATAATCCAATGGTACATTTATAATGATTGTTATTTTCTAACCATAAAATATTGATTCTTGATTATTAGATGCGATCATGTGAGGACATGTCTGTCTTACATTTAGGAGGATTTAGATGCTGTGAACTGCATAAAGTCTACGGATTCAAAGGTAGCAACGCGACAGAATTACAATCTGCAAAGAGTGACATTCTGATCGAGGCGCGCTGGCTGGCGTGATTATAGATAGCAATGGAGATGGATAATTTACAATTGGTGATAGTCGCACAAATGATTTTTTTGCGTAAATTAAAATGCAAATCAATATAATGCAGATTATCAAATGGAAATCAACAATTACATAGGGACTAAAAATAATCAAACAATTCGCTACGTTTTAAGAAAAGCTGACTAACGAATACGCGTAACATTGTTTTTGTGTCATTGTCATCCATCCATCCGAGAATAAAATTTATTTATTAATTTATTTATTTATTCCGCAAAATTTTATTACTGACTATTCATCAGTAAAATTCCTTCTAAATATTCACAAATTGACTCTTAACAGTCCGTACTAGAAGCTCTGGATTCCAGTTTCGCATTTACTTGAGCTCATCAGCAGTGTATTTTCGGTCTCTTATCGGATTCGATCTCAGGGCCATTGCCATTGTAGTCTCACGCCTTTTGGACCTATCGCGATTGACATTTCCTGACTGTTTTGCCAGACTGGCACAATTGAGTTGTGTCGCATGCCCGACCAGAAGTAGCTAGCAAAATCGGTTGTGTTCGTTCAAATGATCAGATTTTATTGTCTGGTCTTCACATCAGATACAGTGTAAGCTTACGCCGATTAATTCCGATTAGCTTGTTACTCTATGGGGTTGGAGAGAGTACGTTCTTATTGGTTTTGTGCAAGCTCACAATAGTTCTGATGGGAAGACGTGATAAAATTAACAGATCTGTTGGCGACCACAAACGATGTTACTGGCTTCTTCCCGGTTGATCGGTTAGACGATGCAACTCAAATGGTCTAGTCTGGAAAAACATTCATAAAGGCCTAATCGCGATCGGTCAAACGGTAGGCGGTAGATCGAGCCGAAAGGCATGAATACATGCTTCCAGTGTTGTTATCAATTTTGTGAATATTCCGATGGACTTGGTGCTGATGAGTATTGTCAATACCTTATTACTAACCACTATACAGATGCTTGTTTTCGTGTAATAATGTAATATGCAACTCTAGAAATAATGAGCGCCTATGGATTATTATAGCAGTCATTTTGAAAGAGCAGGAAATTCAGACTTAACGGCTATTCGTCGTGTTGATTATCAGTTTAAACATATCGAAACGTAGTTTGTCTGAATAGCAGAGAAAAACATAATATTTGAGGCAATCCATTTATTGTTACTTACTTTACTCCTGTAGACAAAAGTCCTTAAAAATATCAAGATTCAAGATTCAAGATTCAAGAATTTATGGTCACAAAAAGCACATAGCTTCACAATTACCATATCATAGTAAATATGCGTTCAATAAGATGTATAAAAAAATCAATTATACGATGTCACTGGAGTCAAGTAATATGCTTACCCTGAGTCAATACACAGGCATCGTCAAATCGTTATGTAACAAATAATTGTCCAAGGTTCGAGTGAATGTTTGGATACAGGGAGAGGTGATAATTGCTTCGGGAAGGGCATTCCACAGGAAACAGACACGTACCGAATAGAAATATCGGCGACAATTAGTACGGGAATGGGGAATTTGTAGTGCCGCTGAGTGGCTACGTGTAATTCCTGATTCACGGTATTTGAACAAATGTTTGAGTGGATGATCTGGAGTATTCAATATCTTGTAAGTAATTATAACGTCACTTCGAAGTCTACGTTGAAGGGGAGTGGGGAGCTTTAGCTTTTTCAACCTTTCCTCGTATGTAAGGTCTCGAAAACCACGCACGAGTTTAGTTGCACGATGATATATCCTGTCAAGCAAGAATATATCTTTTTTCATCCACGGAGTCCATGCTTGCGATGCGTGTTCCATTGTGGGAATTAAGTAGGTCTTCATGATTCTTGGCAACGTTACAGGCGTAAAGGTTCTGAAGATCCGTCGAAGCATACCTAGAAGCTTTGAAGCACGCTTGTAAATGACCTCACAATGCACGCTGTTCTTTAGGCTGCCACATATCCAGACTCCAAGATCCTTCTCAGATTTGCACAGACCATCGTCGACAACGCGCTAATTTTGGCAGCAAGGCCAGCAACGAAATCTTCCAAGGCGATGATGTATTTACAAACGGGGAACTTTACATGAAATCTGGGATAGATTTTTGTAATATTTAGTAAATGGTATAAGCTCTATGATGCTTGCATATTTTAAGATCTTATGTGAGATCCACACGAACGATTGGATCAATTTCATTATTCACCGAACTTGAAACGCAATCACATGCGAAAACCTGTTGTTTTTCAATACGCCAGAACTTTCAGTAATCTACAAAAGCGTGAAGTACCATGTCACAGAAGTATGTCAAAATGAAAGTTCAATTCATTGCATTCAAATGGTTGTTGAATTTGATTTTGACATTTTCGCACATTAGAACACTCGAAAATCACAAAATAAATTGTTAATGAAAATAACAGATTTGGCGACAAATATACATCTGCATTCATATTAGGTTGAAGTGAAGTAAACTAAATTCCATGTTCTAACCTCCGGTACGTTTTCTAGAGGTATATTGACCGCTCGAATAGCATCAACTCAAGTAAACCCCTCGTTAGTGCCCACTTACCAAATGCGTCTTCCCGTTAATTACGCTTCATCAATAATGTCAGATTACAAAAGATTAGATAGAAAAATTGTTATATACATGTCCCAGGTTAAAACACGAGCCTAACTTATGTAGGTCATATCCCGGTTACATCATCAAGGTCTTAACGAGCCTGGTTACGTTTTTTCATTTTTGATTTGATTACTGAACGAAATTTGTGCCAACTTGTTCAACACAACTCTTCAACACGGTGTAGTTGACAAATTGCAATAAATGTTGGGCTGCTCATTTTCAGGATTCCAAACTGAATATTCAAGCATTTATGATCACAAAAACACAGCTTCACAATTACCATATTATAATAAATAACACATAATCATATAATGTCACGCATATTCCAGTTGAACAATTACAATGAGTCACTACGCATGTGCAGTCAAATCGTTATGCAATAATGTGTGTCCAAATTTCGAATGAACATTTCGACGCTGGGATCGGTAACAATAGTTTCGAGAGGGAATTTAAAAAGTAATCAGACACCTACCGAATAAAAATATCGTCGGCAGCTAATACGTTAAAGCGGAATTTTTACTGTCGCTGAGTTGCTGCGTGTATTTTGTGAATAATGACTATTTAACACATTTCTTGAGTATTTAAACTTTATGTTTACTACACACAGGTTGCTCGACAATTTTAACTTGGAGATGGGCTCAATTCCTGTACGGCTTTCGATATACTGGGCCAAACGGGTCTATTCCGAGTAGGATTACACCTCAAGGTTTCGACTCTAGAATCAACCTATTCTATTACGTTTTTGAAAAATTTTTATATATATATGTCTATTGATATTCAAATTTATAAAAAATCGAACTATGCCTAAAGTGTCATATCCCTGTATGTCAATCGAATGTGGGAAGAAAGTAGTCAATTCTATTCAATTCAATTCAATTTTAATGGTCTAAAAAGCATATAGCTTGACAAAAACCACAGAATAATGTGGAAATTACGAATAACATGGGTAGAAAACGGGATTTGTTTGCTAACTGAACAGTTCAGGAATCAAGTAAAAATCCATTGGACAGAAACTGTTTTCAAAGTTCAAAGCTTTTATGGTGTAAAATATATAGGTTTAAAGTTTGGATTAGTCAACATGAAATTGTCCAAATTCGATTTGAATATAGCATAGCTTGTGATGTGTGTCAGAGGTGGGCTAATCAAAAATGCTCTGGCATTCTGGCCAAGCATTACGAAACTTATTGTAAAAATAGTTTCCTGGAATGGGTATGCGGAAACTGTAAGGTAAACGCAAGGGAAGCTTTCCTGAGGATCTCTGCTAGTAGTATGAACAACGTTCTAGCAGAAGGTGCGGGTTTTCCGTTGTCGTAAGAAAGCACACACCCCCATTAATAAAACCGGGTCCTGTTCGAAGTACCATCGGTAGGGATCGCAAAGCACCACATGGGTGTATGAAGACCTCTACAAAGAAAACCGTCGCTAATGATAAGTGTCCGGTAAAACCGCAGCAATCTAACTACGTTGCTTCAGAAAGGCAAATGAATGCTTTGGCTGAGCAAGTTAGTAAGCTTGCTGCACGGATGTGCAATCGTGTTTGCACGGATGTGCAATCGTGCAGCATTTTTGTGCTGTGCGGCTAACATCGTGCTAAATTGATTGGCCAACGGTAGTGAGCTGCATGCGAATACACGCTGGAGTCTCACTACCATTTCTATTTCACCCCTCATATCTGTCTAGGCCTGGGCAACGTGACAGTATCTTAGCCCACGTGCAGTCTGACTGTGCGGCACTTTGCCTGGATCAGGCTTGTGCTTTACCACCACCCAAAAATAGCGGAAACGAGGCCAGCTCGTACTCTGTTCATTCTAAATAGGAAAGAGCCGCTCATTTGCGTAAGCAAATCCCGGTGGCAAATGGACCGTTCCAGGGTTCAAGATGTTTTGCGCATGGCAGGGCTAATTAACTGGCAGTTAAAATGGGTCCATCTTATAGGCCGGTCGAACCCAACTGTAAGTAGCGCTCGTCCGATTTTGGACAGTGCTTACCTTGAACGGTACACAAATGGGCGTTTTAAAGTTGTACAGGATACGGGGCTCCAACCACGCTTTCATGAAAAGCGCTAATGACTGGCTTGAAAACTCCTATAAAAGAGATGAAACATAGTCAACATAAAATGTTTAAGTCATCTGTCGTAGTAGTCATTGAAGACGTACTCCAAAATGGCCCGCCAGTAGAATACGTGTGCATGAAAAACTCGTTGGCAAGCAAACGTCTTTCAGCTCCTCAAGACACTGCGCCAAAAAATAAGCAAGATTCGCTTTTCAGTAAGCTCCTGAACGAGGAAAATCTATGTACAACTTCCGTTAGGCCGGTGCAATCTCGTTCGCAAGCGCAGTCAAACAACTTATCTACTGCTTCGGTTTCAAAAAACGGAGTATCAACTACGGTGCTCCGACCCCGAGTAAAGGTCGATTAAAATGTGCGCAAAATAGAAATACCCGTGTACTGTACACAACTGCTTGCAGCATACGTGATAAGTGGGGTGAGCTGCAGATTGCTGCACAGAAAAACCAGGTCGACAAAATTGCCATTTCCGAATCATGGTTAAAATCTGATAATCATCTACCGTCATTTGTATCAACTAAGTACGAGATCTATCGTCAGGATACGGATACTGGTGTTACGGGAGGAGGAATGGCAATTATGATAAATGAAGACCTTCCCCATGATGAGACATCGATAAAAATTGCTTCTCACTCAATACAACTAACATCGGTATTTCTTACCGTCGCTAGGAGGAGACTGGCACTTGCATGTGCTTATAGAAGCACGACTGCTTCATCATTGGACGATCAATTACTGATGGACACATTGGAAGTACTAAAAGGGCAATGCAACGCATTACTAATTGTCGGAGACTACAATCTACCGGGCATTGATCAGCGTACTGAAATTTCTTCATTAGAGCCAGCTAAGTCGCAATATCTGGACTGGTTTCATGTCGGGGCCTTTTATCAACATGTAATTGAACCTACAAGGTTTAGGACAGGGCATACTCCGTCCACTTTGGATTTGGTTCTATCGTCTCATGAAAGAGATATCTATGGAATCAAATACCTTTCGCCACTAGGCAAAATCGACCAGGCTGTAATTATTCTTGACTGGACTTTAGTGCATCCTGGACACCAAGTGAAGATGTCCCGCAACTTGGTCAAATGGACATCGTACAACTACAAACTCAAGCAATGAATCTAAGTTGGGAACCAGACGAATTATAACCTAGTGTAGAAATCAGGTGGAATATTATAAATTGGCACCTCTTACAAATACAGGATAGTTTCGCCCCACTGCAACTAGTTAAAAGCCGAGGAAAAACCCCTGGTGGAGCGCAAGGCCATTAGATGTCGTGACCTTAGCTGAAGGGCTTACAAATTCTCTGGAACTCTTAGATCTAGACTGCAGTACATACAGACCAGAAATTTAGCTGTTGTACTGCAAAGGAAAGCTAAAAGGGACTTTTAATCCAGACTTGCCAAAAAGCAAAGATTAACTTAAAAGCTTTTTATGGCTATTTTAGTCCAAGCGATCTTTAAGAGTAGAAATAGGCACGTTAGTGCTGGATGATGGCAACACGGCTTTGACTGCACAGGAAAAAGCCGATGCGTTGCATTCATTCTACTGCAGTGTTTATCAGCGCGATTCGGGTAACTGTTTAGAAACTCACGAGTGCAGAGCACCTCTCTTTAGCTCGGTGGAAGTTAATCAGAAAATGGTCATCACGGTTCTGTCGCAGCTAGATAAAACTAAGTCAGCTGGCCCCGACGGTATACATACGGTTATTCTTCAACCGCTCGCGAATATAGTTAGCCTTGCAGTCAGAAATATTTTTGAAACCACCTTACTCCAAGGTATACTCCCAGATGTTTGGAAACGAGCGGCTGTAGTAGCCATATACAAAAAGGGTTCCATTTCGGATGTACGCAACTACAGGCCAGTAAGCCTGACAAGCATTCTTTGCAAGTGCTTGGAAAAAATCATTCGGCACCAGGTATGTAAACATTTAGTAGCCAATTCCTTACTATCCGATGCCCAGCACGGATTCTGGAAAGGAAGGTCCTGCCTAACCAATCTTCTAAGCTTTCTGGACGAAGTGACATTACGCCTCGATGAAGGGAGAGTAGTCGAAGTCTGCTATCTTGATTTTCAAAAGGCATTTGACTCGGTGAACCATAGGTACCTTCTGCACAAACTAAGTATGTGTGGCGTCACAGGTGACCTACATCGATGGTTAGACAGCTTCTTAACTAATCGCACTAACTATGTTAGAATTGCAGGGGAGTGCTCGCAGGAATCACTGATTCTCAGTGGAGTGCCTCAAGGCTCGGTGCTTGGTCCATTACTTTTTCTTATTTTCGTAAACAACCTCGCAGCCAGCTTGAATACACGCTGGTTCCTGATTGCTGATGATGTTAGGATCCTAGGAACCGGAAATAGAGATACGCTTATCACTTATTTAGAAAAAGTAATCGAGTGGAAAAAGACCTGGGACTGATTTACCCACAACGTCGGCGAAGGAACTATCCGAATAGCTGCTGCTCAGAAAGTGAAGAATCTCGGCAGGCGATTTTAAGTGGGCTACTCAATGTGCCGAAGCTGCAAACAAGGCTCGCAGAGAATTGTTCAGACGTCATTTAGCGTTATCTTGCCGAAAGCCTTCAATCTTCATTCCCTCATACAAAGTAGTCGTGCGGCCTCACCTGGAATACTGCGTTTCATACTGGGCACCGTACTTAAAAAAGATATAACATGTTTCAAAAGCGTCCATCGCCTTGCGACAAGGATTGTTGGATGTTAGACAGGTACAACCTATGAAGCTAGACTCGAAGACCACGGTTTGTTCTCACTAAAGAGACAACGGCTGCGAAGTGACCCAATAGAAGCCTTCAAGATTCTAAAAGGTCTTACGGGTGATAATGTTACTGAAATCCTTAAAATCGCCCCTAAAGCAGCTACAAGGGGTAATTCTATGAAACTTCTTCAGAGTAGGCCCATGTTGCTGGCACGTTAACACTTTTTCAGCAACCTTGCGGTCAACTTCTGGAACAAGCTTCCAGATTGTATAGTAAGCCTTCCAAATGTATCGCGCTTTAAAAGGGAATTTGACGTTAAATAGTTTATCATATTTCCACACATTGTTTAATAAAAACAAAAAAAGTATTTTTACATTTTTATCATATCTGGCTAGACCCACGTGCTGTCTATGTCTGTGTTTTGACTTTGCCTCGACTAGGCTAGTGATTTCATATACCATAAATCGTTCACGCATATTATTGCATTGTTTTCTAGAATATCTGACCTCTCACCGTGCTGGTAAAGAGAAAACCTACCTTACGTTCCAGATATTCGGAAACAAGAACGTGTGAAACGTACGAACTGTATACTGGATATCGAGGTGCCGGATGCTCAACCGCATACCGTCGAAGGAAATCTGGGCGTGTGATTGGCTTTTAGCCACCTTCAGCCCCGTGCAACTTGAACTTGAACTTGACCGTTCGCAAAAATAGTAAACCTCAATAGTGGTCAGCCTGTCTCCCGTAGCGTACGTCACCGCGACGCAAAATAGAGTCGTTATAAGCTTACTCCATCATGTGGAACTTGGGCCCGTTACAAAGAAGCGCGCGCTTGAATACGGTACTTGATCCCAATTACATTTCCATATTACTTCTTCCTCTATACGCTACATACCGGAACCGATAACTTGTGATAATATCTTATAGTTAAAATTTACGTTCCACGATACTCTATATAATATGCATCCTAAAACATCAATCTCACGCCGCATTATTCATAGATTTATTCATAGATTATATGCAGGTAAAAAGCTATGCTTTACAAGACCCACAAAAATGTACATCGGGTCGGATGGTAAAAAATATCAAAATATTGTTAGATTATTGTCAAACATAAAAAACATACTTTTCCATGTGGATATCTAGTGATTTTTTGAAAACTTCAACAGTTCCAGATTGTACCACATGAGTAGGTAAACTGTTCCACAGTTGCACATTGCGAACGGAAAATGCATATTTGCGGCAGTTCAACCTGCTATGCTGTTGGTAAAATTCGTAAAACTCCTCAAACAAGAAATTGTACCGTAAGGTTAGATAATGACACCTCTTTAATCCTAAATAAATTGAAAAAATTAGAATCTGAAATATTGAGTCTACGTAACGAAATAACAACTTCTCAGATTTTATTTGACTCTCTTAAACCTTGATTATCTCTTATAAAGCCCAATTCCATCATTGATCAAGATATCCTTATACAAACCAATAAATTTGTTGAAACTCTTTGTACTGAAATTACTCAAAGAGAAACTCGTTCTAAGAATATCATTTCATTTATTTTAGCTGATAATTATCCTTTAAATGACTTGAAAAGGTGTTTTCTCACTTCATACGGTATTCCGGTAGATTGTGCTGATTTTGTCCGTTTAAGCAAAAACAGCATGGAACAACGAACTCCAATACTTATAAAATTCATCAATAAATGTTTCGTTTCATATATATTAGAGACTAAAAGTATTTTGAAATCTATTTCCAGATTTTCTAACGTTAATATGAAGCCAGACCCCACCCCTTTGCAGAGGCGTTTCGGTCGTAAGAAACGCAAAATTACAATTATTCCCAGAAATCAGTCTTCTTCTGATTCATCTGAGTATATGCAATATGATTCACCTGTAGTTACTACACCTTTAAGAAGCCAAAATTTATCACCTGCACACGACATAGTTCACAGAACACCGCCACCCACTAAGAACAAGAAGGCGAATAAGAGGGACGTCAAACTTTGATGGGAAAATTTGAGATTGCCAGTCACGTTCAAAATCAAAACAGCTTCGGTTTTGTCAGCAGACATTAGGCTTCGTAATTGTGATGAATGTTGGTGAAAACTCATGCTGCACGATTTTTAAACCCCCATGTATGAGTTTTCTCTCGCATTTTTCTGACCGGCGCAGAAAATTCCCCATCCTTTGAAATAAAAATATTTCGCAGCATTTAAAGCGTGCGGGGTATCAAACGTCCTTCGTTAACCAATACATACTAGCTCACTGACGCATTGTCTAAATTAAAAAGTAGTTAGATAGACTTTTTATTTCAATGCTACACCCCTTTTCATCCTAGCCAAAATTGGTAGTGGAGATAAAGTTTACCACAGAATCACAATACAAATAAGAGGGACGTCGAACTTTGATGGGAAAATTTGAGATTGCCAGTCACATTCAAAATCAAAACAGCTTCGGTTTTGTCAGCAGAGATTAGGCTTTGTGATTGTGATGGATGTTGGTGAAAAGTCATGCTGCACGATTTTTAAACCCCCATATATGAGTTTTCTCTCGCATTTTTTTGACCGGCGCAGCAAATTCCCCATCCTTCGAAATAAAAATATTTCGCAGCATTTAAAGCGTGCGGGGCATCAAACGTCCTTCGTTTACATGTTCGCGACATGTTAAAACGTTTCAAAAACAAAAGGTTCCGTGTTGACTGAAAGAATAAAAACGCATGAAAACATTAATTTTGAGCACAACCGATTTAAAGGCTCTGCTCCAAAACGTTTACTTCCTTCACCTACATTTAGACAGACAACCTCTTCTCCCAAATCCTGGCTCATTAAAAAACACGGCATTCGGGAAGCCCCCAAATTAACAAATGACGTTGGTGAATAAGAATAGGTGCGCACATTATACCAGTTACCGTATTCAACCACCATCCCCCTCTTAAAATGCACCGCGTCGATGTCTAGAAAATTCCTCTTTCGGTCTAGCAAGATCAATCGAAATGGAGACATTTGTTCCCTACCCTACACCCGTGTCCCTTATCAAGTTTTTTGTGTCATAGTTTTTCCCGTGATATTTATTGTTTGTTATTTAAATTGAAAATAACATTTAAACTAACTGTTTGAATCTGCTGGTATTTTTGTATATTTTAACCATTTTTGTTTTACCGAACTACTTGAATTTATTCGTTCTTGAGCTTATATTTGTGTATCTTTATTTGGCCGTTGGCGCGCTATTTGAAGTTGCGATCACTCGTGGTCATTGTTGCTGTTGAATATTGTTGTTTTTGGATTCAGTACGAAGCGGAATAATTGAGGTTTGCTATTTTCATTGTATAATTATTTTGCTTCAATAGTACCGTACTCATCTCACGTATTGTCTTGTCAATATTTTGGTGGGTTTGGACGCGTGACTCAACCGTTGGATAAACACATTGGTGTTTATATCGCGACTGAAATCCTTGACGTTGAACTCGGTTTTCTCCGGACCGTATTGGCGGTTACAGTACTCAATTTCTGTTCGTCGAAGCAGTATTCAATTTTGGAATTCGATTTGGACCGTATTTTCTCAATTGGAGAAAATACAGTACTCAATTTGCTTCGTTTGGAAGATTGAGACAGTACTCAAATTGGCAGTACTCAACGTTGGAATTCGATTTGGACCGTAATTTCTCAATTGGAGAAAATACAGTACTCAATTTGCTTCGTTTGGAAGATTGAGACAGTACTCAAATTGGCAGTACTCAACGTTGGAATTCGATTTGGACCGTAATTTCTCAATTGGAGAAAATACAGTACTCAATTGCTTCGTTTGGAACATTGGTACAGTACTCAATTGCTTCGTTTGGAACATTGAGACGGTACTCAAATTGGCAGTACTCAACGTTGGAATTCGATTTGGACCGTAATTTCTCAATTGGAGAGAATACTGTACTCAATTGCTTCGTTTGGAACATTGGTACAGTACTCAATTGCTTCGTTTGGAACATTGGGACGGTACTCAAATTGACAGTACTCAACGTTGGAATTCGGTTTGGACCTTATTTGTCTCAATTGGAGAAAATACAGTACTCAATTGCTTCGTTTGGAACATTGGGACAGTACTCAATTTCTTCGTTTGCAACATTGGGACGGTACTCAAATTGACAGTACTCAACGTTGGAATTCGGTTTGGACCTTATTTGTCTCAATTGGAGAAAATACAGTACTCAACGTCGAATTCGCTGACGTCAATATGCCTGTTACCCGAAGTTTTGTCGCAAAGATCAAATCTTCCCAACAGTTGGTCGATAATGAAACGGAAGACACCGCAGGTGAGCGCATTCATTGTTCTGTTGTGGGCCCTCGTGGTAGCTTAAGGGGTTCAACGATTGATTCAAAAATCCTTGTTTGTAAGGCTAAATTGCGCATTGAACTCCTAAAACTGGAATTGCTTGAGGCTGAACAGGAGGTTGAAAGGGCTAAGATTGCTGCATCGGCAAGTCGTGCGCATCGTGAGCATCAAAAGGATTCCATAGCAAGGCATGGTAGCATCGTTGAGTGCCAAGAAACAGTTTCTATTGATGTAAATTTGAGGGGTCTTGACGTTTGTGCTGTCGGTTGTTCTCGTGAAGCTGAGTTAACTGACACTGAATTAGTTCAGTCGGATTTTGTGACTGAATTTCCTGACACTAATTCGGATCAGATGGAGACTAAGCCTGGCCCACCTGACACCAAATCAGCGCACATGAAAAGTAGGCCTGGTTCACATGACACTGATTTAGCCAAGTCGGATTTTGTGACTGAAGGTTCCGACACTAATTCGGATCAGATGGAGATTAAGCCTGGCCCACCTGACACCAAATCAGCCCACATGGAAAGTAGGCCTGGTTCACATGACACTGAATCAGTTCAGTCGGATTTTGTGACTGATGGTTCCGACACTAATTCGGATCAGATGGAGATTAAGCTTGGCCCACCTGACAACAAATCAGCCCACAAGAAAAGTAGGCCTGGTTCACATGACACTGAATCAGCTTTAATTGGGGCGACGTATGGTCAGCACGACAATCCGTATGATTGGCGTGAAACTTTCGATTGTATACCTGATGAACCATTTATGTTTGGTAACTCGGATACAATAATTTGTAATTTAGACTTGTTTAGATGGCGAAAAATGTCGCTGTTGGAGGACGCAATACATAAGGCTCGTTTGGGTAGGATATCATTCATGAGCTTATTGTAGGGCGCTGGCAGAACCGGAGGACGTGGTGGGTCTTTGTCTAGCAAACATTTTCCCTATAAAAAGCCACAGGTGTCCAGGGATGGTGATGCGACGTGGCGTGTGTGACTCGCCACTAAATAAAGTCACTTGCTTTATTCTACTGTACCTGGGTGTCGGGCCCGGGGGCTGGTGCTTAAGGTGGGAGGCGGGTTTTCGGATCTGCTGACCCCAGAAGTACCACCAAGCATTCAGTCTGCCGGTTGCATGCGAAGACGAACGTTGAACGCAAATGTTATAGATGGGAGGCGGGTCTTCGGGTCTGCCAACTCCAGAAATACCACCAGACATTTGATCGTCGAGTCGCTGTCGTTGGTTGCGCAGGTACACGTTTCGGGTAGCCAGGTAGAGGAGAGCCCCGCAGTTCATTGTTTGTGTCTCTACTTGCTTTCAGATTTTGAGGAATTTTGGTGGGCGATGTATGAATCCGCGTCGATGTCTTGAAAATTCCTCTTTCGGTCTAGCAAGATCAATCGAAATGGAGACATTTGTTCCCTACCCTACACCCGTGTCCCTTATCAAGTTTTTTGTGTCATAGTTTTTCCCGTGATATTTATTGTTTGTTATTTAAATTGAAAATAACATTTTAACTAACTGTTTAAATCTGCTGGTATTTTTGTATATTTTTACCATTTTTGTTTTACCGAACTACTTGAATTTATTCGTTCTTGAGCTTATATTTTGTATCTTTATTTGGCCGTTTGCGCGCTATTTGAAGTTGCGATCACTCGTGTTCATTGTTGCTGTTGAATATTGTTGTTTTTGGATTCAGTACGAAGCGGAATAATTGAGGTTTGCTATTTTCATTGTATAATTATTTTGCTTCAATAGTACCGTACTCATCTCACGTATTGTCTTGTCAATATTTTGGTGGGTTTGGACGCGTGACTCAACCGTTGGATAAACACATTGGTGTTTATATCGCGACTGAAATCCTTGACGTTGAACTCGATTTTTCCCGGA